>OMLM01016069.1:0-24844 GCA_900302695.1 Helostoma temminkii | reverse complement strand
TGCAGCTGTAGAGCTACAACACAGTCTCAATGTGAGGACTTCAGATGAGAAGGGACCAGCGCTGGTTCCTCTATGTACTTCGCTTTACAATTAGGTCTTTGACATGTTGGGACAGTCTCAGTGGATCAGTCCACATTCCCCCAATTCCTACCACAGTCTGTAGCCTCCATCATCCACCTACAGTGGTTTCAGTCACTGACAAATACACAAGCCCACTTAGTGCAATAGCAATGACATGTTACTTAGAAACGCATTTAGCATAATGGCTACACTGTCACTGCGCTTCATACTTGGACCTTCCTGCACAGCACCTTAGATTGAAAACATACACTGATTAAAGTAGGATATAAGATCCATAGTTATCAGCTGTAACATCAAACATTTCATCAATTATCCCAGAATGACCCATATGTTTTCTACCTTTAGTACTTTAACTATTAATGTACTACAACCTTAGTACTTTTGAAGTACTGAGGTGGTAGTAGCCTAAGGGAAGATGCAGGCTTGTGTTCCCTCCCTCACTAATAAAATGACTGTAGCCCTTCAGCAGGGCCCTTGTCTCAGCTGCTCCACTGCGGCTGTGTGAACGTAATCAGGACTTTCTTAGAGTCGTTTTTGAAGAGAAGTTTCATTCGTACAGAAAAGTCAATTTCACTGCGCCCTTGTTGCAGCATAAACATTTTAAGACACCAGAATTCAACCTAGAAGCTGCCAGCACCAAACTGTGGATACAGTTACCACAAAAAACACAGCAAAACTGGTGGTACAAGACTTTATTGTCAATTTTAGTCTTCACTGTAGATGGAATCTTATTTAATGCAACCATAAACACAAAGAGGTCTGAGGAGGTCAACCTGTACGGATCACTGCTAAAACTGTATGCGGACAGAAGAGAATCGTCATTAAGTCAGAGCTTCTCTCACCATTTTATTTTCAATCAAAAAAAACTGGACCAATCCTGGGACAAAAATCAGACACCGCGAAAGCCACAACAAAAAGTTAAAAACTGTTTTCAGTGACCAGTCGTGTTTGGTTCACCCAGCCTCGAGAGGTGCTGTGGGCCGTAATGTGAATATGTAGGAAATAGTACAAGAATGTTTCTGTTCAGGCATGATGCAAAATACTGCTCTTCAGTCTGCTCTTGGGGCCTTTTGGGAAGCAGCAGCCAGTTGAAAAGCAAAATGTAGTTCCAGGTAGTTACTGCAAGAAAGAGCAGTGTATGTTAAAATACCGAATAACATCATGTCCTGTGCAGCACAAAAGCTCTTCAGATACATTACACACTAGGAAAAGGTTCACATCACATGTTTGAGTACTTACAAATTTCTCCACCAGCAGACCATCTTTCAAGAACATCATGAATGGTGTGATGCCGTCCTCGCGGTAGTCCAGCAGTGCCACCATGCCCTCTGGGTTCATGGACTCTCCTGTGAAAAACTGCAAGGAGACAAGATGGCATGTCAGGAGACAACAGCCGGTTTTCAGAGAGATAATGGTTGAGCCATTTCAAATATTTTCATCAAACCTCCCCAGTACACATCAACAATGCATTTTTAAGCAGAAAAATGTGTCAAGAAATGTGTCAGAAAGTTATTGTTGCTATATTGTCTACTGGCTTCAAAACATCCAGTTAAACACAAACCTAGAGATGTACAAGTTCCCCAGCTGAGAAGAAACTAGTTTACTGTTAAAGATTAGTGAAGAGTGTGTGACTTTACTGGGAGGCTACCTGGTAGTTCTTGATGTTTCCCACGATCTTCTTCACTACAGCTGTGATGCCGGCCGTGAAGGCCTCCACTCTTTCTGGGTTGGTCTCTTCCAGCTTGGCCTTAACCCTGGACATGAAATCAAAATGAAACAAAAAACAACTGTATTATTTAGTGTACGTTACCGTTTTAGATTTAACACACTAAACAGTCCCGGTTGGAGATGAACCAATCCCCTTTGTTTCCCCTCACACTTAAATTCAGGACACTGTCGACACCAAAGCACTGATTCACTTCTAGCTGATATTTAAAATCTAAAGGTCTCTTCCTCAGTGCATCAACCTTCAGCTTTAGATACTCACGCCTTCACATAATCCTTGATGTATGCCATGAACTGCTTCTTGTCATAAGCCGTCTCCTGCAGTTTGTGGTTGAGGACGATGTCTACCCCACTAATGGTGTTTGACTCAGAGGACTCGCAGGCTTCCTCAGCAGAAGCGTTGGCAGAAATCAGAGCGTCATCAAACCCCTCTGTCCTGGTGACAGTCTACACATCAGAAAAGGAAAAAAACAAGACATCTTAAGCACATCATTGTGAATAAAGAAACTTGACAGGTGACAGATTCATTCATGTTTATCGTTGCTACTTCTGACTTAACATGCAGTCTAGCTTCACTCTATCTGTTAAAGTAACCTAAAATAAACAATGTCACTACATCTATAATCCAAATGTGGGGAAGAAAACATATACACATCTGTGTCTCAGCATTATGTGTGAGCGTTCAGGAATAGAATAGTACTGAAGCGTAAAAATACGCATTGGGTTGCACAGCCAGTTTAGTGAGCTGCCACTCTTCCTGTGCGATTAAAATAGAAGTGTATCCGTTCTATCAGGAGTGTGAGATGGACGACTAATGTTTCTGCAGAGCTGGTTGGTCCAATTAACCAGAACTTAAATGTGCTCCAGTTAAATTATCAATGAAATATTCTACCATCTGTTACAAATATCAAAAGGTGAACATTCATGGAAGAGTAGCTTTAAGTAGCCAGTGTATATCATTACTATGACTCATACTATGACTCTCAAACTACAGCGCCATGACTCATGTAAAAACAATAGCATTCACACTACAAACACAGTCATCCACACAAGGGTGTGATGATCACATGACCCTGAATAACTCCACTAGTTAAACACACAACTTCACCAGGGTTGGAGTTCCACTAGCTGTAGTACCGTCAGTGTGTAGAGCGTTCTCAGCAGATTGTCTGCTATCTGTTATCTTCATCTTATCTGTTTTTTAGCAAAAAAAAAAAAAAAAGCTTCGCTAGATGTGTCTATTTTGTTCACTTGTTTTACTTTTTGAGTTTGAAGTCCATACTTTGGACACAAGTTGAATGCAGGGCTAGATGGGACTTCATCTGGCTAGCACATCATCTTTAATCGATTAAGCGAATTAGACACTGGTGCGTCATCAACCCCAGAAGGTTAGTGAATGTTTTCGGGGTAGAAATAAGCTAAGACATAGACACAGAATTTATAACACATCAGCAACACTTCTCTGCACCAGCAGACCCTGATTAACAGTGAGTTAAAGGATGTGAGCGACACAGGTCAGGTTAGACAGAGCAGCATCATCCATGGCCTTTGTCAGTCACGTTTTTTGCATTGTCCAACCAAGTGAAGAAAATGACCCACATCTGGAGCATTTCTAGGCTCCAACAGCTGAGGAAGTGGCAGAATCCAGTGGTTTCAACGACTGACAATAAACTGAGTTACAGCTCCTGTTATTTGAACAGCCTGCGTGTTGTCTGTGGACATTTTCTCTTAATAACTAAATAAAATGTCTAAATATTATCATTGTCATATTAAGCCACTGGTTTCCCTTATGAGAAGCTTTGACTTTCCAGTAAGTGCTTTTGCCATTACACTCAACATCTGGGGTAAAGACTTGTTGAATAGTTTTTTTGTTGTTTGTTGGATGTGCGATTCTAAATCACAAACCTGTAATGTAATTAATACATTGTTGAACAGAGTGGGCTGAGGAATTGTTTATCCTACTGTGCACTAGGTGAGCGCTGGTAAAATGGCTGTACTAGAGTGTTTTAGTCCGTGTATCATCAATTTAGTTAAAAATGACCATTATAAAGTCAAACTAAATATGCTGAAGATATTTTGTCTACAATGAAAAGACCAGATAAGCATAACTACTTCTCTGAAATTAAAGTACTTTCTACCATGATCACTACTTTGTGAGTGAGATGAGTGTAACTGAACTCACCTTTCCTTCAACTATTATTAAGAATCCGCATTCGGATTCCTTGTATTTGAAGGCGTCTGAGAACATCTCATCACCTGAAATCAGAAACATTGTTAAGACACTTGAAAACATCTAGCACATCCTGAGGCTGCCCTTTGTTAAATGGCTCTGCCAGTCCGACATATTCCCTCGTAAATAAAACCCCAGCTAGCAGCTGCATTACGCCCAGAGGCCACATACACCACGTTACTTTATGATGACTGAGCTAATCGTTAGCTACATCCTGAACTACCGCCCCGCTTCTCGATGCCGTTTTCCCGTTAACAAACGATAAATGTTAGTAGGAAAACGGTTGTAACACTTTTAGCAAAGTTACCAGCAGTTGAAACACGGTCAAAGCTAAATGCTAGCCGGCCTCAGTATAGCCGATTAGCCACCGGCGTGGCTAACATTTGGTAGATCTACTGAAAGTTCTGGGATTTTGGTTAGCATATGGCTAATTAGCATGCAGCTAGCCTGTAGTGCTAACTTCGGAACTATGGTAACACGAGTTAGCTTGCTAGCTGTGCCAACTCAGTCCAATAGCATAATAAGAGAGCCAAAATGACCGCGGCTACTAAACCGCTAACTAAAGAACATAAGGAGTACACCAGACATGACAACTTACCGCTAATGATGTCCCTGAAGATGATCATTTTGCTATTTCGGTGTTAACTGTTCCAGAGACAGAGTGCAGGCCCGCCGCCCTAACTGCACCGCAGAGGTAAAAGAACGATCAGTGCGCGAGGCTCTGTATTTACATTCTGCTGACGTCACATGGGGGGGGAGTTGGGAGTTGGCTCTGACGCTGGGTTATAGCGCCCCCTCCGTGCGGTGGCCGAGAGTGGTACTACACCTACCTATCGCTCTCTCTCTCTCTATCTATCTATTTATCTAAACTCAAAAATAACACGTGGTTGCTATTAATGTTATTTTATTTTCTGAAAATAATGTTTTACCCAAAAGTACCACGCTATTCAAGAACTTTGTCAGTACTAAAGAGGCGCACACCACCTCATGCAACTCAAGTCACAGAACCAGAGCAATAGTCATGGTTTTAGATTTATATCTGGTTCCCCAGAGGATTTTTTCAGGCACCAAAACAGGACTGAAGTCAAATTTTTCAATTATTTGGATAGTAACAAATTTTGCTCAGTAAACTATTAATGTTTAGTGTCTAAACTGTATTTCTGGTGTTCAATTAAGGTATCCTTCATATATTTAGCTATTTATTTATAAAACGACCCTGTGATAGACTGGTGATCTCTCCTGGGTGTACCCAGAGTGGATTGTATCTCTCCAGCTCTGGGTGAACTCTGCCTCTTGCCCAAAAATATCTGGGAATGGCTCCAGTTCTCTCATGACCCTTGACAGAAAAAGTGAAAAGGCAGTGGCTGAAATGATGGCTGGCTCTAATAATTGTAATTTAGGTTCTTAATAATCCCCAGGAGAAAGGAGTTAAGTACTCCAATGACTGAACACAACAGATGCCCAAATTTATTTACTCCAATGAGGGGTCCAAAACATTAGAGACACCTCTTAACTTTACGGACTCCAGTACGACTCCATCGCCTACAATGACCTCAATAATGCACATTTAATAGAATTATCACATTTCTGACAGCTTTAACTTAAAAACTGAAAATTATAATATTTTATAATTCATGTTGGAACTGTTTTGTTCATAATATTAAGCCTGATTGGTGTAAATACATAATCCAAACTAAATAACATAGACATACTACTACAAAACAGAGTTTATATGTTTATGAAACCAGAAATGTGGCTGAGCAACACGTGAATGTGAGGCAAAAAAAAACCCAATTGTGGATGGAGAGTTTATATTTCAATTCGATTTATATTTGAGATGCCAAATCACAACACAAACACTGGGCACTGTTGAAACACAGCCATGAGCGCAATGATTAAGGAAAAAACTCACCAGGAGACATTTTACAGAATAAAGCTGAATTTATTGCCCTTTTTCAAATCAACACATGTATTCATTTTCTATCTCAGTGAAAGTATCAATCAAAACCAGCTTGGCATTTTACTTATTAACACTTTCTAAAAGCTATAAATTTGTTAGAAAAATAGACTTGATTAGAGAAATAATAAACACGATCAGGTTATAGCCTCTTAATATGAAATCTCCAAGAAATTTAGGTTTTCACAAATTATGTTTTACATCTTTAAGCCTATTAACTACATGCATGTGTTGTTGTTGTTGTGCTGAAATAGGTTCAACTCTATCTCTACCTGAAATGGAGACAATAAATTTACATGATACTATATGTAATGGAAAAATACTTATTTGACATAAACACTTGTCCTTTAAACTAGAGACCAGATAAATAAGCCAAATGTTTTTTCCTCATTCACTCTTTGATGGCACATCTGTATTGCATTATACTGCAGTGGTTTTAATAGAAATAAAAGACCTGACAGACACACAGGTTGTGAAGTTGGCAAAAATGTGTTTGTTGCATTCTGCAGTTCAACCTGAGCATTTTACAGTCTGTTTAAGTCCAGACATCAACAGTCAGTAACATGGTGGCAGTTTGTGCTGTACTGTGAACGCAGCTACTCCCACACTACTTTATGACACTGGTCTGTAACTTCAACACATCATAAACATCAAAAGACTTTATAATGGATGAAATATTGACTCCATTGTGAAACCTGATTATTTAGAGAAGGTGGAAGGGAAATTTAGAAGAAAATATATTATTTATTTCATAGAGCACTAATAAATTATTGAAATTACTTTCTAATGGTAAATAAATAAAATGATAAATTTATAGCTGATTTAAAAAAAATTCTAATTTTAAAAAATCTAACAACGTTATATACACACAACAATTTGACAACAGTATTGTCTGGTGGTAACAAATCTGCTTATAAACAGGCTTCATTACAAACCGCAAAATGACCTTGATGGCTCTACAGGCCTTTATGCAGACGGTCGAGATGTTTTGTATGCTAGCTAATTAGCTATAAATCAATCTGATCGGTATAACAACACAAGGATAGGCAATCATGGCACACTTGTTTTCATTTAGGTAAGTGCAATAGTGATAACATGGATGTCTCACAATGTGAATTGCTTATAAAAAAAAAACCAAAATTGATATACATCTGGTAGTCTTTTCTGGGGGATTTTCCACCAATTATGATTTTAAGTTTTGATGAGTCCTGTATACAAAAACAATAATAGATGATAGAACCTTCCAGACAGAAGTAATCAAAGATTACTTGTATATTCCTTCTTTAACCAGCTACTAACACTTTAGTGGGTTAAACTGAAAGCTGTCAGTGCAACAGTAGAATAATCCCTTGTCAGATTTGCTAAACATTTCTGTTTAGCTACTGAGTGTTCCCTTATTAGTTAAACATTGTTCCACTGCAGTGACATGTTACTGTCCTGCTGGTCACTTTACATTATATACATACAGTTTATATTAGTTTTTGATATCAGAAGACAAAAAGCTCACAGCTCATGTTATATATATGCTTTGCATATAATGTATGTTTGCAGGAACATCGTGTTACAAGAGAAATAAAGATTTTCCCTTTATGCTACTTTCAGTTTGCTGATCTTGTGATTTAGTTTTTGGTGAGAAACAAATATCAAACCATACCTGAGGCATGAAGTTCCTAAAGCAGCTTTCAGCGTTTTCACACAAAACAAACCTTTTCACAAAAGAAAAATCTCTCATCAAGTCTGTTCCACAGCTGCTGCAGCTGCTTATTAATGAACCAAAGCTCGGATCTCTTGTCCAGTTTGACCACACTGTATTAAGGCTTTGGAACCAGTAGAAAGTAATGCAAACACTGTCCTAAGATTACTCTTCAAAATGCTACAGGTGCAAAAAAAGAAAAAAACAAAGTGCACACACTTCTCACTTTTAACAAATCAGTAGTTGCCACATTCACTCTACCTATGCTACAACACACCATTTCAAGAGGTACAGTAGTAGTAGGTAGGCTTTTTTAAATTTATATATTTTCAACCACTTATGTACTGTAGTAAAAATACTTTTGTTTATGTTACCTGTTGGTTTCACTATACTAAAATTCAGTGAAACTGAACACGGCCGAACAGAAATCGTAACCTTTTCCTTTAAAGTGTGTTTGGACATTTGAAACTTGTTTAGACTGTTCTTCTGGTTATTTGTCTGTAATCTTCCCTTTGAAATGTGGTTGTGTTTTGTAACTATGACACATTTACTTCTCTTTTCCTGGAGTGTTTTCATGTTCTCATAGAAGTCAAATGAAAAATATACAGTACAACACGTCATGTTGTACTGTATATGTCCAAGGACCAATGCTGTATATTGGTCTTCAGAAATGGAAAGTGAGCTGATGCGTTATAGTTTTTAAAAAAGAACAACATTATCATATCAAATGCTGTGAAGATCATAATGTAGTTTTGTAATCTCTCCACAAGAGGGTGCTGTGTTCCTTTTCCATGATTCTGTTAACAGAAAAAACCTTGTAGTGCTGTAACATACCAAAAGGATCAACTGAGAACAATTTGTCAGACATCATTTCCTGTGTTTGACAGAAGGTGAAGGTGTAACTCTCCCCTCCCCCTCCTCTTGTTTGTGCAGCCTCATTGCAGCTTCCCAATGGCCACCAGTAAAGTGTGGTTGGTGTGACTGATTTGATCTGGCAGCTCCTGTATGTGCAGCAATGTGTTGCCAGCGTCATGCCTGCTTCCTGGGACTGCTCCTACATATTCGTCTCACGCTGGATCTGAATGTAGCAGGCCTGCAGCAGAGACACGAACACGTTAACACCAACAACAGTTTTTTATTGAAATCAGTGGATCCATGAGAGGTCAACTGATTAAACCAATAAAAACTGAATAAACATGGTGGTGTAGCCGTTAGCACTGTTGCCACGGAGCTAGAAGGACCTGGGTTTGAATCCTTTTGAAAGCTTGTCTGTGTGCAGTTTGTGTGTTCTCCTTGTGTCTGCATGGATTTTCTTCAGGTACTCTTCTTCCCACAGTCCAAAACATGCAGTTAACTGGTGACTGAAATTGCCCATAGGTGTGAATGTGAGTGTGAATGGTTGTCTATCTCTGTATATCTGCTTTCACACATGACTGACTGACTTTACCCCGGTGAACTGCATGTGAGAATGCAAACACCCGAGTTTACCCACCCAGACATTAAATGGACTTTATTCTGTGAGTGTGATGTCTGTGTGAGCCTGGGTGTAAACACAGCAGATACTACTCCAGGATATTCATAGCAAGTGAGTGAGTGTTCCATGTTAGTAGATCTGCTCAGCACAACACCATTAAATATTTGCTTTCTGTTGCGCTGTGCTTCTGTCCATAAAACAGAGGTTATATATGTTACGCATTGTTTTAAATCATGTGCTTTAATGTTGATGAAAACATTTCAACAGACTATGTCCTGGTGGGTGTTGCATGTATGAAAGTGCAACTCTGTGTGAAGTCTGGACCTGATAGTCAACGGCTTATGTCAGCCCAGTGTTAAACTGGCGACCTTTCAAGGCTGAACCCTGCCTCTCGCCCAGTGACAGCTGGACCTGGCTCAAGCACCTGTCCTGACCTGTTACAGGTTAAGCAGTTGGAAAGATGGATGGATAAATGAATACCAAGTAAATTGATTAAATGAGTAACATAATTAAACAGCTAGTGATTGGGAATAAATCACAGAACTAGACAGTACTGAGAGAGTTGAACAATTCTTATTTGAAATGTCTTTTGCATTTTTGCAACAGTGGCAAAACACACAATAGACATTCAAGCTTTTTGGAGAAAACTTATGTTGTGCATTTAGAAATTATGGCAATTTAACCCAAACATATCACACCCACAGACTTGACTCATTAAATGAGAAATACAGAGATGAATGAATGTGTTAAATCCCACCTTCAGTGTTGTAAACATCAGCCCCAGCTCTCCAAGCTGAACGTTGGGATCCATCAAATCTTCTATCAGACTGACCTCAGCTCCCAGGTTCCTGATCCTGGAGAACAAAGCACATTGTGTCACTAGCATTAACCAAACTGCATAACAACCTATGGTACTTTTTCTAGGTGAATATAAGTTTTAACTGATGTGAATGGCATTAATAGCAACAGCCATGTGCCTCTTAGAGTTGTGTGTAACACACCTGGCTCTGAGGACAACATAGAGGAAGAGAGGGAGCAGGTCATCCATGCACCACAGGAAATCACCATCCAGCATTGGCTTTAGTTCCTGGGTTAACTCCTCAAACGTCTTCTGGATGACCAGGAGTTTATCTGATGGAGTGAAGGTGGTGCTGCATGTGTAGTACAATAGGAGTACAAGTATGTCAATATTTCGTCTATTAACTTACATAATAGTGTCTGACGTTTACATTTTGTTAGTGCTCTGTTGTGCTGCATGATTAGCGTTCGAATACTGTGCCACAACATGTCACATGAGGTCTGGGGATGGGCACATTAAAAAGTCTTTCGCAAAAGCTGTCAAAAGGTTCCACTGTCAGACGTTTCGTATTATTCGATCATGGCAAAAACACCACAACTTTGCTGTATTAATTTCACTATGAAGTCAGATCTTAAACATGACCATGAGGTCCACAGGTCTAGATGAGATTCACAGTTGTAATCACACTGTATCATCACCATGCAGCATCTGTATCTTCACTCTAGCAGGTAAGGTCACATTTAGTGATGTCATGTTGCCTGTCTGTCCTGTCAGTTCACGCAGCACGTACCTGATCTGCTGGAGCGTCTCTACAGCAGAAATAAAGCAGGCATCTTTGCTGCTGGACACAATCTGTGGTAGAAACACAGAGGAACTGTTAAAGTAGACAACTCATGTAACTGTACACATGCAGCACATCTTAATTTTATGCTGGGATAAAAGGAAATCCATAACGAATGAAATGGAAATGAAATGTGAAAAAGGAGAAAACAGTATCTGACCTGCTTTTTGTCTCCCAGTATCGACATCCACACAGGCCAGAACTTCCTAAAGACAGCCACAATAAACAATAACATTTGTTATGCTTTAGGGCAGTCGGACAAAATCAGTGGAATGTGCTTTACACTAAAAGTGTATCCGAGATACACGTTTATCATACACTATACAGACAATTTCTATGTGGGTTGTGTGTGTATGTGTTACATGACCAAACTCACTCCTGCACTCCCAGGAAGCTGAGCAGCGACTGGTCTGGCTGTTTATTGAGTCGAAGGATGCGCTCCCAGTACTGGGCGTCCTCCTGCTCTCTTTGCAGGCAGTACAGGGTAAAGAGAGGAGGGTAGAGTCGAGGGAGCAGCAGAGGTAGGAGCAGAGAGGAGCAGCTCACCACCACACTCCTGTTAGAGAAGAAAGTGAAGGACGAGGAGAGAAAGTGAGATGAAGGTTGAACAAGCAGCATCTAATTCAATATCTCTGAGATGGATGAGCTGAGTCTTGCTTGTACCAAATCTGCTACCTTTACACTTATTTTCATATATTTATGTGTCTGCTTCGTGTTGACGCTCACCTTTGCTCTGCTGTACTGGAGCTGTGTCTGCGTTTGGATGGAGAGGCAGGGGCGTCAGGGATGACACCGCCATCATCTGGTAACCCCGGGAACAGAAACCTGTGGGTAAAAGAATTACTCAGTTTAGTAAAATAAATGGTCATGCGAGGCTATAAAATACATTTTCACTTCATTTATTTTGAATTTCTTCCATGTTTTCTGGTGCAACTGATTTCTGTGTTTGTGTTTATTTCTTTGGAAAAGTCTCTCAGTGTGATATAGTGTCAACATTACTACCAACTCTGAGGCCACACAGCAGCACACAGCTACTGTTTTACGTCACTGTGTCATGTGTGATGACACCTTCGGCTTCCCTACAGCTTGGCTTAGTTTAATTTGGGTGCTTTCCATTTGGCTAACCTGTCTCCTCACTTCCCTCATGTCTCCTCCCAGATTTCCCTTTGCTCCTTTGATTTGCTTTGTTAGGTTACACTACACAGTATTCTTCACTCAATCATAAAAACACCTTTATTGTTGATTTCACATATTTTCCACACAAACTTAATTTATTTATGTAAACTGCTCTTCCCATTATTGATTCAAACCAGATGTGTTCTTTTCCTCCTTTGTATCTGAACCTTAACCCAGTTCATGACATCATTGAGTTTCAGATCAGACAGGGCTCTATTTTGTATTGCATGTGTCTGATTTTATATCCAGATACCGTACTGAAACACACAGGAAACACAGGGTCAAGCTGAAGGACCTACAAAGTCTAAACTGTGAGAGGTAATCAACCTGACGATGTTGTAGAAATGTGTGATGTAAGCCTGGACCTCCTGGACAGCCTGCCCGAGAAGTCTGCGGTTGGATCCCACACCAACATAAGTCATCCTGTAGACCGTCACCAACGTCTCCACCAGCCAACCCAGAGGGTGGATGGGGGTCTCAGATGCCTGAAATACAACCACACAGACACAAACATTGTTAAGGTTTATGGTAGGATCAATAATTTTATGTCAGTGACTGAACAGTGACAACAGATAGCAGTTTCTGTTGACTTGGTGTGTCACACCAACATCTAACCTCTAACAAGCCCAAGTTAAACTGCTTCCAGTCACTCAACTTGTGCTGTGGCTGCTTGAGAGCAAATGTGGAAATCACTTCTCATTGGAAGGTTTCACTATATGGCAGCTGAGGGACATTTTGATTTTGCATTAACAACACACAACACTAGTGTGAGTCACAACACACTTGTTATGTGAAAAATCTGTTCCTTATTATTCAGTTACACAGTTTCTTGATGTGCGTGGGTTTGCGTGATGTGCACACACGATGCCAAAAATGAAAAGAAAAGAAAAAGCGACAAAGAAACAAAATACTAGAAACGCTAATTTAGATTAAAAAAACACCTGGGATAAGTCACTATTAAGAGTAAATCCTTCATTTCAATTATTAATATAAAAGTTAAACATCAAACAAGATAATTTTCTCTGGATTAAACAGAAAAAGACTTTGTTTGAACATTGCACATAGATGCAACTTAGGTACATATTCTTTGACAGCAACAGGTTTTCAGTGACACATATCCTCTAGTGGCTCGAAAGTGACACCAACGAGCATCTTAGCATTTCCAAACATACAGTACAAACTAGGAATGTTACCATGTTTTCCTGACTGAGTACAAGTGTGAGTACTTGCCGATACCAAGTACTGAGATGAGTACCTAATAATATTGCAGTTGCAGCATTTATTATTCTAAAAACTGCAATTTCTGGAAAAGTGCAATTACTTTAAACACTGTAATCAGATGTTATTTACTTTCTGACTGTGACAAAATAAAAGACACAACAGACTATTGTTCAAATCCAAAAATTAACACAAAACTCATTTTTGGCATGCACTGGGTACATTCAGTCAACCAGCTACAGACAAAAGAGGGGGACTTTTATGCATGTTTTATTGTGATACTAACTCTAACTAGTTAGTTAGTTAACTCAACTAAAAAGTTGGAACAGAGACACGTTTAACAATTATGTTACATCACCTTTACTTTTAATTATTTAACTTTTTAGTGAGGATTTTATTTGTTGCAGTTTTTAAAATGTGCAGAATGAAGCCTGGCATTGTTCTGCTGAAATATCCACTAACTCCCCAGGAATCTTCTTTGATGGAAGCATATGCCTCTCAAAAAACCTACTATAACCTCTGCATCAACAGTACCTTCACACATATTCAAGCAGACAGATCCTGACCTCCATTTTTCATTATATGAGGTTGGAATTAATGGATGAAGTTAGAGTTGGAGGCTGGTTAAACATAATAATACACTCCAGCCTCTTGGACATTCTAATGGTGCACGCTGTGATTTTCCCCTCTCCAGTGTAGCGTCATGTCTGATTGGTTTAAACATGCTGAATGCCAAATATGACAGTAACCAATAACATACTAAACACAATGTATGGCAACTGTACTTGAGTTCAAATCATGTCATAAATGTTGTTTCTCTACTGTGTATGTGAGACGGTCGTTCAGGAGGCCAACACTCGATGCTGCCGCCACCACCTGTGTGAAAGAGCGAACTCGCTTGACCTCTGTCCATCTGACATAAGCTCAGGCCCAGACAACTTGGCCACTGCTGGTTTCTTGTGCTATGCCACCTGAGGGCTCAAAGGTCACACACATTCATCAGTGGTTTCTACCCACTCACGTTTCCCTGGAGTCACTGAATCCAAGTCTTTATTCTTGCAGAGAGATTTTTTTAACTGCCAAATAATCCTCTCACAGCCTTCAGCACTGAGTGGTGAGGCACAGCCCATCTTTGCTTTTGTCATACAAATACATTTTCAAGCAAACTGACAAATTACAGATTTTAGCTTGTATTATGTTTTAGACAACGTCCCAAAAGTTTTGGAAATGCGGTTTGTAATGCAGTACAAAGAATATAATAAATGCTCTAACATATTTCTCTTGAATAACAGGATGCACAGTGTTACCAGCTTTACTTCTTGTTTGTTATTTGTTTTTAAATTAAACACTTTTCTTTGGACAAATCTACAGAGAGATTACTGCAGAGACAGAAAGTTCACTTGTACCTTGGTAAGATATCTTCGTATGTTGTCATAGCTTGCAGTGGTAACAAGTTCTCCATGTTGGGGAATAAACTCCAAACACTCCAATACTTTGCTTTGAGATCTACTGAGGTCTGGGCTACATAAAAAACACAGAGACACATATAAACTTATATAACCTATATATAACTTGCTTCAGAACTAAAAACAAGTCCAGTTGCTACTGAACAAAACCTTTGGGATAACTCTGGGATATTAGGAATTACAGACGATTTATAGGTGTGTATTTGTATTTGTTATCTACCTGTGTCGCTTTGCAGTTGTTATAGTAACAGCAATGTTCTCCCAGGCTGTGGTCCGCTCTCCTCTCCCAGCAGCATCGCAACCCAATCGGCGCCAACATTCATCAAACACACAGCCCCATCTCTGATCTGCAGGCACTGCATGCTGACCAAGTCTACTGCGCACGCAAATATTTCACTACATTAAAAATTTATTTATACAAACATGCAGAATTCATAACTGGCTGCACAACATGAGTGCATCCACACATTTTTTGTTTAGTGGACTGGTTTATGTTACAGGATGATTCCAGCTTAAAAAGAGTGCATTACAATACTCACAACAGGTTGTTTCTTTCTTTGTTT
Source organism: Helostoma temminkii (assembly GCA_900302695.1). Classification (NCBI taxonomy): domain Eukaryota; kingdom Metazoa; phylum Chordata; class Actinopteri; order Anabantiformes; family Helostomatidae; genus Helostoma; species Helostoma temminkii. Next base: position 9,621 of record OMLM01016069.1, on the reverse strand, counting down.
TCAGGTTCATCGACAGCTGGTTTGGTGTATGTTCCAACCACTTTCAGCCCTGTGTTCCACTCTCCAGTGAACAGGCCATCCAAACAGTCCCCGTTAGCCATGGACAAAACACCCTGAAGAACAAGGCAGAAGAAATGAAATTACATATTCAAGTCAAGTTTTACAAGTGACTGACCAGACATTAAGTGGGTTTAATTCATATCTCACAGATCTCATCAAGTGTCTTCAATTAAATAACACATTTTCATAAACAAGAGACTGTAACATGGGAGTGCCACAGGGCTCTATATTGGGGCCTTTGTTATTTAGTTGGTACATCAATGACCTCACTTCTGAGTGTGATGATGCTGAAATTTTGATGTATACAGATGATACTATTACATGCACCCCATGAGAGATGCTGAATAAGCGGCCTTATAGAAGGAAACATTGCTATATCACAAGGTTGTGAAGTCCCTTAGCAGTTAATACAATTCCTTAAAATGAATGAAAATGAAAATTGTTAGAAAGCTAGACAGTCAGAGAGCCAGAGCACACAGATAACTAGATTTACCTTTCCGCTGACAATCCAGTCATCAGAAAACTCTCCATGAAAAAACGTGTCATCATCTGACACCAGCAGACCCTGACCCTGATAGAAAACAAACACTGCATCAAATTTTTTAGTCTTATTAGGAATATACAATGATTAGGACTCTGTCTTTAGATTACATCTGTTTTGTATTTCTCCATTTTAAAGGTAATGTTCATGTGTTTATTTACATTTCTTTTGTAAAAAGTTACACTTAATTTTTACAGCTCCATGCTGTAACATTTCTCATTTTAAATCATTTATACATAGAAGTATGTTTTTCTAGTCCATTTTCAAATAAATTTAAACTCCTTGTTTTAGTTGGATTTAACTGTGACACAGATACATATTGAAGAGTACAATGTAAGTATGAGAAATTTCAAGTTATGTTTATCAATATTAATAATGTAATATTAATTAGGTGGTCCACACCCAACCAAATAATCTAAGTCTGAAACTGATGTTGCTCTACATATTTTTTTAACCTATATAAGCAGGAAAAAGGTGTCTCGATATTTTTCTTTCTCTATCACCTCAAATAATAAACCACTGACCAGAATTATTAAACAAAACATCAAGTATAACAATACTTGATAAAAATAATACTGTATTAATGAAGCCCTTAATAATGACAAAGCACGAAGGACCTTATCTGTGCGATTCTGACAAACCCAAGAAAACAATCATCATTAAATATAATTATAAATACTATATTCTTTAGATTCTTCTATAGCTTACACACTGCACATTAAAAAATAAGAAGCCTTGATACACATCTTGGTACAGACAGCATTGACCTTCTCATGTGGACAACTGACACAAACTTCATCAAAACTAATCACTAATGTCTTGTGCACTTCCTCAAATAGTTGCATGTATAAGTGAATACTATGTGAGAAAATATTGCAGTTAAATTTTAACTTACGTTCATTTTGTTCTCTTTGAAGGTCCCTTCATAGTACACACCACACTGAGTGACAACAACAGCGTTGCCATGCCGCTGGCCATCCAGCCACAATCCTATATACTTCTCACCCCTGGGAAAAAAACAAATGAGATCAGGAACTAGTGACAAAAATTAAATTAAATTACAAAGATTCACTGCTCATTTTCAGTACAGTTGTCACCACAGTAAGTAAGATTCCACTGCAATGTTTTGGACTGACGACTGAAACCATAATTCATCTTACAAATTAACTTTGTTAAATCTGTCAACAGATACATTTTTAAGGAGCAAATGATACATTTTTGACTGAAGAAAATCCAGATCGTGCTATTGCTAAAAAAGCTCGGTGGAAAAAGACATAGTCTGTTCTGAGTATTTCATCATAATGTGTACAGGCTTCCCTCCTCATCTCAAATAACCTTTTTTCACTCTCATTGTTGACCGTGCTAGGGAAAAAAACATCTGAAAAGTTCTGGTAATGAACAAATGAGTCTAGAAGGAGCTTGAAAGTCATTTTTTAAAATCAGATTTGCTGAATCATGTGACCTGACAGCTCCTTATCATTACAGGAAAAACAAGAATACAATTCAGCCCAGGACCATTAAAGGAAACGCCCTGTGTCTTTCCTGGGGCAGTGTGTACCACAATTTGCTGCAAAGGCATTATTCAGACCTGGTGATGTCATCGTAGACTCCATAGCCTGTCTTCCTGTCCTGAACCCACTGGCCAATGAAAACACCGGAGGAAGTCCTGGCCAGTTTACTAGAGCTCAGCATGCCGTACCCGTGCCGCTGGTCATCACAGAAACAGCCTTCATACACCTCACCACTGGAGTACCTGGCAACAATCCCCACAGACATGAATGCACATAAACAGCAGCCTGCAGTATGAGTTCTATGTGCTAGGATTGTAGGTTTGATTTTCATGTGTAACTGAGGTGAAGTATTTGGTAACTTGGAATTTCTAGTCAGATAAGATAAGATTGAATGTTGTCATGACCTGCTATGCTACTCTTAACTTTACTGAAAAGTCAATAGAAGACAATGTACTGACTTGTACTTGCCAAAACCATGGATTTTGCCATCTCTCCAGTATCCTTGGTAGGTGTCTGGTTTATTCACCACTTTGGTTGGCACTATACACTCCCCATAGCTGAAAAGAAAATAACAGTTGTGAAGAAAAGTCTGATTTCTGTGATGATAAAACCTAACAGGAGTTGGTAGGCTTTCAACACTATTTTAAGATTTTATCCTTTGATCAAAGATCATATTGGAGTGACTCATATTACACAGTAACTAGCGATTTAGTACTACAACAGACCCATCCTCCAGTCCGTTCTTGAAGTTTCCATTGTACTCTCGTCCATCTGGCCACTTGATGGTTCCTCTGTAAAGACAATAATTATAATAATAATAACTGATACTTTATTAATGCTTTGGGTAAAATTCTTGTGGACAGGCAGTTGCATAGGAGGTGCCAAAGGTTTGGAGTTCAGGGGCATTTCAAAATGTGACACATGTGACATAAGCTCTTCTTCCCACCTCTAATTCTGCATATCTTAAAAATTATGCTTCAATAGTCATGTTGCATTCTAGGACTGTGGTCTGCACTCACTTGTAAATACATTTAAGGTCACACCTATGAGCAAGCGTTATTCATTGGACACTCAAACTGCAAAGGTGGAGATGAAACAGGCACACCCACACACAGACAGACAAACAAACAACATGCTCTAACTCTCTAACTCTAACCTGCCATGAACTCGTGCTGCCAGCCAGCCCCCGGTGTACTGGGCATCTTTAAACCGCCCCTCTCCGGTGAACGTGTAGGATGCAGTGCGAGACATCGCCGTCAGCCCCGGTGATGATCCCTGACCTCCACCACCCAGCACCTGATATATCGCTTGGTTAAGAGATCGCAGCCACTTGTTCTACACAAAGAGAAAAAAAATGTTTGCAGTGATTTTCCCAAATCTGCAGGTTCCAGTGAGATGTAATTTATCACATTTATCAAACCAGCTACATTAAAAGTGTAACAAGTATATAAACGAGTATATAAACTATGAATGCACCTTCTCCTGTGGTGTTGAGGCCACCAGAGTGAAACTCTCCTCTGGACATGTAATTTTGATTGCATAGCTGAAGACACACAGCACATGGACAATAGTTAATCAACGGTATAAAACATTTTAATAAAAAGTGTTTCATAAAATAATAAATAAAATAAAACCGATGGGAGAAGTTCTGATAATTAGGAAGTGGAATTAGAGATACTTGCTTTTATAAAAGCTCTGGAAAAAATTTAAAAAATCTGACAAAGTGGGTAGACAGTTTAGTTTCAAGCAGGTTAATATCTGAGTTTAGCTATAGGATAAACATTATCTCTGACACAAGCATCTATTTTCACTTCTTTACAGTTACAGTACAAGTTAACGCCACACAACCACCAAAAGCAAATGCTCATCATTGTTCATGTAATAAAATGCAGTACATTTACTGGCCATTAAATATTGGCTCAAAAAAGTGAGTTTGTAAATAGGAAGAAGAAAAGGAGTTTGGTTTTTAAACAAATACATTGTTCCTCCACTATGTGTCTCTGGGAAAAACTGTTCCACTGCTTGGATATCACTGTTTAAAGAGTGGTATGTTTTGAGTTTACATCTGACGATTTCTCAGTCTCTCACACCCATCTGTGGTATTTACTGGCTGCTTACATTACTGTGTATGAGAGGGTGAGTAAGATGTCTAAGGTCTTTCAAATGTGATGATAAATACTGATGGCTTATTAAATTCTTTGTCGGCTACTTCTACTTTGCATTAGTCATGTCAGCTTTTTCTTTGGATTTTGAACAACTCACAGTCCGCAGCTGTCTTCAGTAACTGGTTTCACCCACACACAGGTCAGAGGATAGACACGGTGTGTGGAAAACTGCAGTGAGGGAGAAACAGAAACAGAATCATGCATTTAACTGCCATCTTTCTGCAACGTGTGTCTGGAGAATTATAACCTTAGCTAACACACTGAGATAAAAACAGTCATCAAAATTGTGTGCAACAGAGAAGGAGATTAGGAGATGTGAAATGTCTCACTGTAACTTTCTGATAGTCTGGTCAATTTGGGAAGTTCCACAAAACACTAAAAATGTAATCTCAGTTTTGCTGTAAGTGTGTGTGAGAAATCTTGGTTGAAAAGAATGAGCTGTCACTGTGGACCATTTCCTGTTTTTAAGAATTACACAGTTGTCAACAGTTTTATCCATGGAGTTTTGACTGCCATAGTGTTTCATTAATGTTTCAACAACTTTTGTTTTGCCATGCAAACTTAATGAAGCTAAATAAAAACATCTTCTGTTACTTCCCACAGGATACGGACTGACATATCTCAGGTAAGGCCAATCAAGCTGATTGTCTATACGCATGCAACATGCAAAACCTATTGAGGTACTCCTTTCAGTTCTGTCTAATTTTATTTGGTTTATCTTAACAAATTGTAATTACTACATTAAGATAAAATGGCTGTAAATTTAAAGGCATATCAACAACAATCCAATTACATGAACCCAAAACCATAAAGGGAGAGAGAAATGGGAATGTCTGCTGTCTATTAGCGCACCACCTCACACCAACAAAAAGCAGACTTCAGCAGCAAACTGTTGTATAATAAAACAATCACTAAACAGAGAAGGAGAGGAATACAGGACCAGAAGACTATAATATTCCAGTATTAAAGAAGATGCCATCTGCATTAATCTGTGTCTGTTGTGCCTTCCTTTTTAGAGCTGGTGATGTGGTTGTATCTTGGATTAAATGCTTATAAAAGCCAATCGCATCACAACAGGCATAAAATAAATAAATAATAACACAGAATGTCTGCAGTGCTAAAGGTTGCAATGTTATAAACCCAATTTTTAGTCAGTTTCTACTGTCACTGATATTAATAGAGTGGGCAAAACATTAACACATCAGAATAACAACTATTCTGATTAAAACAGGAACCAAACATCATAAGCTTCATGCATTTTGGATTGATTGCAGGCCTGCTAGGTGTGTCAAATACTATGGAGTCGAGTGTATAACCTCCAACCTCTGCAAATCAAAGTATGTGTATGGTAAATGGTGGAAAAAACATGTTGGGTCCCTTTAACATTGCACAGAGTTCTGTGCTAATATTCATTTATTTGCCTAATAATACCAAGCGGACCTGTGAAGACAGTGAGCAGCCCACCTATGCTGCTGCAGCACAATAGCTCAGGGTGTTTTAACTGGTGGGTTGACTGGAGGTGATACTGGGTGAACTGGTGTCAGATATACTTACAAGGCCCCGAGTGGGAATGGCACCCTGAGTGAGTGAAAGACACAGTGTACATATTTATACTGCATTTGTACAACATGGTAGATGCAGATGTAGTAGTCATTGGTAGGAAATCCTATTTGTAGCTACAGTCTGTAGAGATTTCAACAGATTCACATTATCTAATAGAAGATACAGTTTTACACAGTACCTGTGTATGTACCAGGGCATCATTAAAAAGTATAAACCAGTGGTTGGAGAAACGCCCGGCGTTCAGCAGAGTCAGAGATCTGTTGCTGCTTTCACACACCACGCGACGCTGTGGGAGACGCAGAACCTCCTGAAGAACAAACACAGGTGTATATCTGACAAACTGTTGAACAGTGTATTAAGAAATCCTTCACTAACAAAGTGAGTAAATTCACTGGAGCTTAACAAAACTTGTTTTTAACAAGTTGAATCCCAATTTTTAAACTTGTTGTTAGTATTAAATTAAAAATGATCATCTATTTTTTTTTTAAAACAATAAAATTCTAACAATTGATGAACACCTCACTCTGCTATCAAAGATTTGATAGCAGATGTCAAGTAAGCAAATGCTTTGAATTATTTGAACATTTTTAATTATCCTTTTTAAATTTTTCTCAGTGTCCCAACTTTTTTAGAAACATCTACTGTTGAAGTAAAATCTCTGTAAGTTGTACTCACAGTGTTTTTTCCAGAGTGGGTTTTCCAGAAGAGGAGGGTGGATTCTGCTTCCTTCTTCCTCTTCAACAGGGACGAAGACAGGGACTCATACTGACTAAAGCCCTGATGGAGGGTCTGATACTCTGTTGTTAACTAGGGAACAGAACAAGAGAGAGAGCAAGATCAGCACAGAGATTTTTTTTTAAGGTATATTTGAAAACACAAAAAAAAGAGTTGAATGGGGGGAAATTCTAATCAATACAGTGACAATGATCATTTACAATATTCCCAAACACATTTAATCATAGGAAAGAAGGTTGAAAAAATGAGAATATGAAAAAGAGAGGAAAAAGCAGCAAAATTCAGTTTGAAAGAAAAAAAATGCAGACAGAAAGAACCATAAAGTTTTTTCCTCACCACATCAAAACATGCTGCTAGTTTGAGCAGGACCCTGCTGTACTGGTGAAGCTGCTGCAGTGGCCAGTACAATAACGAAACCAGATCAGTGTCATCACATACAGACTGATCTGCTGGACACAGCTGAGTGAAAGTGATCTGCTGAGAGCCTAAACACTCACTGGACAGATGGGGAGAGAAACACAACAAGAGAAATGAGAAGTGGAGTGTGCTTAGGACTCAGTTGTTTAAGTATTTATTCTTAATGTCTGTATGCTTTCAGTTAATGGAGTCTGATAAGTATATTAAAAAACTACAGTCTAGTAACAGTGGGTTGTATTTTATTTTAAAGTAACATACAATAGAACAGGTTGTTTAGCATGATCAACAAGATGAATGTTGAATCTGTTAATGCTAACATCAGGGCCATGTTCAGATCAAAAACATGCAGAAGTGGTACCTTGCTGGAGTTTGCATTTCTGAAGCAAGTAGTAAAAGAATATATAGAAGCTTACCATGAGAGTCTGTGGAGTGACTGGAATCCATCCATCACCTGAAAGTCACCTACTGCAGAACAATACCTGGAAAAGGAGGTTTTCTTACTACATTTGAAAAGGCGACAATAAATTTCTTAATGCCAAGACAAAAAGCTGAACCTTACTCTTTAAAAATGTCCAGGAAGTGCTCACTGTGTGTCAACAGTGGAAGGGAAGTGACATCACGGCCCTGTGCATCATGCAAGAAGTAGCTGACTGACGTAGAGTGTCGACCAATCAGGGCGCTCAAACGATCAAAACTCTCACAAAGAGAGAAGAAGAGATGTGTGCACGGCTCACCTAATGACGGACACAGACCCTCTGTGGAGGACAGTAACCACACAAACACACTCACATATTAAATGGATGCCCTCCTCATTACCACACCTATTAGCTGCTCAAATGATGCTGGCAGTATTCACAAGTCATTTGTTATATTTTGTGCTTTTCATGTGTTTTCATTTATGAACATATTTAACGTGAACATATTAAAAATATATTTAGAAACTAGAGCTCATAAACAAAGAAGGAGCCAGTGCAGATACAGTCTCACCCCTGTTACGTAGTGGTGTGAGAAGGAGCTTCCTGACGCTACTCAACCAGCAGTAGAAGTGTCTCTCTCTAGAGGCCAGCTCGTGGATAGCTGAGATGAAGCCCATGACGTTCTGGTCTGCCAAGAATGCACAACTCTGGCCTCCACTGCACACGGTGCTAATATAACCCATCTACATGCAGAGATACAGCGGATACAAAGGTCATTAATATATTAATGGTCAAGAAGCAAAGATTCACCTAATCCATGACTTTGATCATACCTTGTTTTCAAAACACTGTGGACATGGGTGTCATGGTTTACACGCCTAATTAACATTACAATAGTGTTTTTGCTAAGACTACACTGAGATACAGAATTGTGTCCGACTTTGCTCCATCAGCTGTCTATGACCACTGTATATGACTAATGTCTAGTGTTCTCTTGTCTGAGGATATTAATTGTTGTGGTATACTCCACTGTTCCATGCTTGTAAATGAATAATAACGAACATTAAATACATAAATAAAACCGTTTTGTGTGTTTTCAACCTACAAACCTCCATACAGAAAGGCAGCAGGGTGGGTCTCACTCTGTAACTCTCTGCCCTGTTGGGTGACCTCTGGCATGATCTTTCATGCTGCTGTGGCCTTTTAATCTGCGCTGACATTGGATCTTGCTGCTGACCACAGTAAAGGAGGATTGGCTGGACACAGTCTCCGTCAGCCAATAGGAGAGAGTGGCTCTGACCACCCGAAACATCCCAAACTCGAAGGCCGTCAGAGAGCTACGGTGGCCACCAGAGACAAGTTGCGGTATGGTATTAGGACATTTGCTACAGTGTTGCATTCACACATGTATTTAGTTATGAATGTTTTACAGTATCATCAACTCCTTCACAATGTTAGCACTGATAAGCTTTTTTTAAATGTTATCAATATCTATATAGATCTATATAAAGAGGGTTTAATTTAACTGTGAATAATGAAAGTAACATCAGTAACTTAGAAGAAAGTAAATTAACAAATGTATGTTTTCAAATAAATCAAAGAACAGATGACTGCTGACTGTTGTACCTTTGCCTGTTGAGGAACAGTGACAGGGCTGTTGATGTGACCAAGCTGTCCACACACATTGCTTCCCCATGAGTACACCTGCAACACACAGGAGCTGTTGTACGCTGTGTGCTTGTGTACTTTGTGTACATTGTGTTTGTGAGGACCAAGTTTACTTTTCTTTGAGAATTCAAGTACCAAGAACACTCTTATCTCGGTGTGTGTGTGTGTGTGTGTGTGTGTGTGTGTGTTACCTGGCACTGAGCTGTGAGGGCCAGTGAATGGTGTGACCCTGCAGCCACCTTGATCACTTCCTCACCCATCAGAGACTTGATACACAGAGGCTGGAGTCTGGACACACACACACACACACAAATATAAAAGGTTAAGTCCTTTTTTTTGTGACTTTGCATTTCATATCAGCGTCATATAATTTTGTTACATGTTGCTTAGGAGACATTTATAAACACAGTTTCTATTCAATACACATGCACAGGTTTTGGGAACCGGCAAAAGCTTTCTAAAATGTTTAAAACTAATTCTCGTTATAAAATTAGGCTTTCATCAAGTTTAGTCATAGTACATTCACCATTAGAAAAATATATAAT
>OMLM01016068.1:0-26752 GCA_900302695.1 Helostoma temminkii | reverse complement strand
CCATGCATTTGTTACTTCTAGACTGGACTACTGTAATTCCCTTCTAATAGGATGTCCTAGTGGCTCCCTAAAAAGCCTACCTGCCTGTTGCTGAGAGAGATCATATTTCTCCTACATTAGCTTCCCTCTATTGGCTCCCTGTAAAATCCAGGATAAAATTCAAAATTCTGCTTCTCACATATAGAGCACTTAATGATCAAGCTCATTCATACCTTAAAGACCTCATAGTACCATATCATCCCAACAGAACACTTCGCTCTCAGAGTGCAGGTCTACTTGTGGTTTCCAGAGTTTCCAAATGTAGAATGGGAGGCAGAGCCTTTAACTATCAAGCTCCTTTGCTGTGGAACCAGTTCCCAGTTCATGTTCGGGAAGCAGACACTGTCTCTGCTGCTAAGACTAGACTTAAAGCTGCTGTTGGCGCGAAGAGGGATGAGACCCATAGAGCGAAAGCCCAGGGGCCTGCACACAATTCACAGAAGCTTGGTTATGGTACGTAACTAATGATAGGTACACTAGCAGATTAAACATTTTAACTCTTAATCCAGTGTAACTACTAAAGATTTAGTGTATTTGCCATCTGCTGTGGTGTTGTTACAGTTTTACACTGTAAGAGTTAAGTAACCCTGAAATAACTATTTTCTAGTGGTTCCCATATAAACACTGGCTGAATGTTAGTTTTAACTCTGAGAGTGTTAAATTTGCACATTTGTCACATTTGCAGTGTACAGCTTTAAATCCTTTCATGTCTGATTATTATCTGATTATTTTTACTTTTTATATATACTCTTTCTGATTTTTCCCCTCCTGGCTCTCTTCCTTCTATTTTCCTATTCCCTACGTTTTTTTGTCTACTTAGTTAGGATCATAATAAAACAAAAAGATGATGAAGGCTTAAAGATGAGATCCCTAAAGAAAAGTTTATAAGATTTTCTCTTTCTCTCTCTCACTCACACACACAAATTGTTATTTCAATCTTTCAATAGGTTCATTTGGTCATGCTTAACAACCACAACTAATTATATTGTTAAGGGTATTTAAATGAGTCTTATCCTTTTTGGAGGGTCATAAGGTTAAAGGGTGATAAGTTTAAAGGGTTAAAGATGACCACCACCACTGTTACCTTGTTACGAATAACAGGACACGGACATGGGGGTTTTATTGCTCACTAATGGCCTAGATAAAAGATGAGCTGAGGGTTTTTGGTTGTCACTGTTTGTACACATATTATTGTCTTTGATGATTTTTGTGAGGGTGAATCTTCTTCACCCTTCATCTTCTGGGTATAAAGGTATTATTTGTGCAAACCCGGATTTGAACCAGGGTTGCTGCGGCCACAAGGCAAAGTACTTACCTCTATATGATCACGGTGAGCTAGGGAGAGCCTAAAGGTTGGGCTCGTCCGGGATTTGAACCCGGGACCTCTCGCACCCAAAGCGAGAATCATACCCCTAGACCAACGAGCCGCTGTACTACCACTTTACTAGCAATGTAATAATAGTAAAGTTTCATAATATTATTTTACATTTACATTTAGTCATTTGGCAGATGCTTTTATCCGAGGCGACTCACAAGTGAAGTGCAAATCAAGCAAAAATCTAAGTCAGGAAGAAAAACTATAAAGCAAAGCAACTCTCACTCACACCTACCGGCAATTTAGAGTCATTCTCTCTGTCACTCTCTCAGATCGAGGAGGAATTCTGGAGGATCATACTAAAGCCACTACAGTCTACATTCCTAGAAAAGTTAATCAAATACACACCCAATCTGTTGAGCCTCTACAGGAAGAAGGGAGGTGCTGTTGGGAGGACACTTAATGAGACCCTTGAAATTGTAAATGAGGCATGTATTTACAACAGTACTACTGAGCATTACGTATTAGCTTTCCAATGTATATATTTTACATGCCATTTTTGTTTAACTTTTTTTTCTCGAGTAACAGCACTGAGTCCCAAAGAGAGGCAGTGATCAGAGGCCTTATTGTCTATATTGGAGAAAAAACAGAAGAGTTAATCAAGGACTACCAGGTAATAGAACATAATCCTATTCCATTAGTCTCATTATATTTCAACAAGCTTGTGCAACTTAGAATAGTTGGCAGAATATTGTTAGTGTAGATATGTTTCTATTAAAGTAATAATTTATTTGTAAACTTCTAGTCATAAATATATAAGCAATTTTTGTTTGGTATGTAGTGTGCATTAAGTAAGTGTAAGTGTGCTTTACAATAACTGGACACAAACAAGGTAAGCACTATTTGTGAATTTGTGGATGTGAACCAAAAATTTCCTTAAAGGCAGGGGTTCACAAAACCAGCCTTCAAGGACTCCTGCTCTACATATTTTCAGTTTCTTATTGATTGATGTCATGATCCATATTTGTTTTTGTTCCAGTTCCTGTCAGTCATGTCTAGTTTCTACCCTGTTTTCCTGATTTTGTCTCCCTCTCTCACTCCCTTATCCAGCTGGCCACACCTCCTACTCTGCTCTGCTGTCCAGACACACCTATTGCCATTCACTCAATCATCCCAGCTGCAACCACTCACCTAATCATGGACTCTCTATTTTTTCTCCCTGCTTCCTAGTCACCCTTGTCAGATCCTCTGTGTTAGCGCAGTTATGAGTGTCAGCTTCCTGTATTGTTTCACACTCTGGAATCCCAGCCTTGTTGGCTTGGGAAATACTTAAATTAAACAAATTGAGTAGAATTTATTAGCAAAATTTATTTTATACATACAAATAAAATGTTAAATAAAAAGCCTAGCCATGCTTGAGCTACATTATAATTTGATGCAAATTATTTTTTTAAGTAGCTTTGGTAGGAAATTTTTATCAGTGTACTTGTTAGTATAGTAAGTGTAAGTACAAGTATACTTAGACTTTTCTATATACTTCAGTTTATAGCAGTATAGATTTAATATACTTAAATACTACTTTATCTGGTATTCTTTTGATATGTACATAAAAAGTAAACTAAAAGTACTCTTGCTCATTCTTTAATTGGAAGAAGAAGCTAGCTAGAAGTAAAAAATACTTGATGTATGAAGAGGAGGAGTTGACTGACATGTTGGTTTGAGTGATATAGCTGTTATGGAAAAAGGGAGAAAAGAACTAGAAATACTAACAAATATGTGCCACTAGAAAAAAGAAGAGGAAGAAAACTGAAAAAGTCCATTGTTTTCCCTCACTAAACATTTTAATTGTTTAAATTATGACATAGTCAAAAATTTGACTTGCTAAATTATCATTTTCAGAGAAGTCAAAATCTTAAAGTAAAAATGTGACATTCTATCTATAATTTAGACTTGTCTTATGATTTTGACTTATTCTCATAATTATTACATAATACATGATTATGTTGGATCGATCTCTGTTTAACCCTGAACCTGATCTCCTATGATTAACCTGACCTATGTTCTTGCCTTTGTAGCTTTAGATTAAAACCTGGATCTGTGGATTGTGAAAAGGGACTGTAATTCAGATGTTCTGTATATGTAGCAGGATTTAGAATGAGCGTACCCTGCTCTGCTTTTGAGACCTGTTATTACACAGAGCATGTATAGGAGTTCTTAGTTGAAAGCCACCACTGAACAGATGGTGACTGCAGAAAGACCAAAACTCAGAAAATTGGCTGGGTAGCAGTCTATACAAAAGGAGTATTTCACACGAAAGTAAAAAGTTTCTCCCAACACAAAGATCAGCTCTATGACAGAGTTGGTGATGGCAAAGACAGTGTAAAGAATACATCTTAATTGAAAAAATAATTGGAGGAGGAGTTGACTGCCATGTTGGTTTGAGTTATATTGCTAGAAAAGACAAAAAAAAAAGACAATTGATTCCATAATAAAGCAGTAAAAACAGAATCTTGTTTTTCATTCATTTGATTCTTCATGACTACATTTACTCATTTTTCAGTTTTTCACATAAACAGCAACAGATAAGGTGGTACGTATATTTTTAAATTAAGCTTTATATTTTTAAAGCAAAATAATGCCTAAGTTTTTAAATGTTAAATACTATTTCAGAAAAGCAAATTAAATGTTAGCATAGTTTCATAGTACTAGTTTTACATTTATTAGTTTTACTCTCATATAATAAAATCATACATACTTACCATACACCCACCTTATCACTAGTGTTGGCATGTGATCTTTCTCCCGCTCCTCCAAACTCTGTATGGTGTTTATCAGTAACTGATGCTAACTTTAATTATGTATTAGCGTATAGTAGGGTAATGGGGGGTTTGTACACTGTCAAATGAGATACTTTGTGACTCTGCACTATAAATAATTACAGAAAGATTAGCATTTTACATGACTATACAGCAGAGAAGTCAGCTGATGAACAACGCTGGGAGTAAACAGATTTTTCACAAACTCAGAATTTGAGCAACAGTTTTTTTTGTTCTGGATTAAGCCCCAAACATCCAAAAACAAAGATTGTCACATTGTTGACATTCTCCTACCTATATCTGTTGTTCATTTTATCTCTTTGAGGTTGAAAGGATTCAATAACACAGACCACAAAGGCTGATGTTTATTTACAAGAGATAATATGCAGAAATACACTCAGTGGTCACTTTATTTGGCAGACCTGTATAAGCTAATGTAACCTAATACAACAGCACTTCATCAAAGACAAAGGTAGAGGATCAATATGAACTTTAAATCTGAAAACACGGCCTTGGCAATCATTACAATGGCAACACCGCCAATCTGTTTCCAAACTTAAGGACATTTCTCACAAATGATAAATAGATTAAAACTGATACACATAAACCCACTGCACAGGTAAATTGTTAAAGTCACTCCCATTTTTCAGAGTGAATATTCCTCCACAGAAAACACACATGGAGGTGATATTCATGGCAACAATGGCACATGGATGGGTCTAAGTGAAGAAATTTACCAACTACTGTGATGTGATGGGTGAATAAAGTGTTATCTAAAAAAACTCAGCCGCCCACTGGCCTGAAGTTCCCAAATGCCTGCAGTGCCTTCACACTGGGAATGTCCTTTGTCTGCAACATGGAGACAGTAGTAAGTCTTTTTTGTCAGGCAGTGCAACAAGCTTCATAGATCAGATGGGTTGCTGGTAGTCAGCCTGTCTTTTCCTGGGGCTGGATGTTCAGACAAATACACACTAAACATTATCATGTGATCATTGATCATCATTTACATTTATCTGCTTTTATCATTTTGATCCAAAGCGACTTAAAAGTGAGGTACAAGGCAAGCAAAAAGATAAGTCAAAGAGAAAAATATTAAAGCAAAGAGCTATTTAAAGAAGTGTCCATTTCATGAGATGCAAGTGCAAGTGTAACTCCATTTATTGTAATATATCTAAGTACATAGGAACTATGCAAATGTAATAAAGCAAATGCTGACCCCCAATCACTGAAGACCCAATGTTGATGCTGATGTGTTGTATTGAAGGTCTAGCTGGGAATACTAAAAGTTCTGTCTTGGGGGGTTTGAGCTGAAAATATCTTTTCCTCATCCAAGTGGAGATGTTTAGTATATTTAAGGCTGGCGCTGTTAGATCAGCTAACTATAACTATAAAGAGTTTGGTTACGAAAACTGAAGTTTGCTTAAGAGTGTGGTTTAAAACTTTAAAAAAGCTAACAAAGAAACAAACGAAAAGGTAACTAAGATGTGCACCAATGCAAAAAAGAGACAGAGTAATGACAAGAAACAACCTCCTCTTCTGTTTCTGTTTGTTTGTTTGTTTAATAGCCAACTTTCTTTCTCTCTTGACTTACTTGTTTTACTTTTAGACATCTAGGTGGAAAACTGGACTTTGCAGCGTTTGTCAGAAAAACGCCTACGTAATTTGTTTGAAGGGTTGATGTGAGTATTTTAAACATTTGACAATTAATAGAACTTTGAATTTATCTCCATAATCCCACCTCTCACAACAAAATTCAGTTCAATAACCGGTTATTTAACATTCCTTTAAAATAACAAGGATGACATAATGTCTATCCACTTTCGAACAGTGTGAACTAGCAGAAAAACATGGAGATAGAACATATAACTGAATTTCAAGAAAAAAATAATAAAAGAAACGCACTTTTCAACTTATTTGGGATCACAGTTGAGGCTATAATATTATAAATCAATGCAAGAGAGTTACACTTTCTAGTTTATTGTCTCAATGGTCTGACAAAAACGGTCCTTTGGGTGGTGCTCTGAGTCCATCCTATTCAGTCAGCAGTGTGATTGATAATCCATGCCTGTCGATGTTCATCTCACTTTTGACAAATGTCTCTACAGAGTCTTTACAAGGGTCAATGTTTATGCCTTGGACTGTAGATATTTTAGGGTCCAGGCTCCAGAATGTTTAATTAGACTCTGTGGTATTACCTTTTTGTCAGTAGTTTGTCACTTAACAAGTCCTGTGAAGATGAAGATCCAATTTTAGGAGCATTTAGAAGAGTTTTGTTTTCAACAGTTTTTTAAATATTGTGATTGGGGAAGCTGAGTGTGCAGACTTTAGTAGCTCAATCCACTATGGTGGAAATATTATTAGAAAAGCAGAGGGACTACTCTACAGTATATGCAGAGGATATATTCTGCCTCATTCTCACAACAGCAACCATTTTAGCCATTGCTGTAGCTGCAACAGACTAGTTTTCTTGCTCTGTGTAGAAACATTAGGGGTAAAACCAAACTGCTGGGCACAGAAAACCAGCTTCCAGATGCCAGTAACAAACACCCGTCACTGTCATTTAGGAGGTGTGAGTTCTGCAGAGCAACACAAAAACACGAGCCCAGAAAAAACAGCCACAGCATTCCTGTTATAGCTGTGATGGTGTTGAAAGCCCTCCGCTTTGATTGATCAACTCGTTCCCTCTTCTTGCCCATTTCCCCTGGCCCTGGACGAATCAGAACACAGAGAACAGACAGGCTGCAGAAAGACACAAGAAGTAAGGCCAAGACCAAAAAGAAGAAATTGGAATATAGGGAATATTAGGGTAGTACAAAACTTCCAGACCAATCCATCCACAATACAGCAGCCAAGCACATCCAATGCTCATGTTTCTGATCCTGACCCCCCCTGACTGTCTTAGCCACAAGTAGGTGACAGGGTGAATAACAGCTAGGTAGCGGTCTATACATGTCAAGATATGAAAGGACATCTGTCCAGAGTAAAATATAGATATTACATAATATCCCAGTAACATCAATTCTATGTAACCAAAGTGTAAACCACAAAAGTAAAAAGCTTCTCCCAACACAAAGATCAGCTCCATGGCAGCAAAGTGGTAGGTGAAGATGTCAGAGTGGCTTGTTGTTGCAAAAGAGCGCTGCTGTCGCCATCGCTGGTAACCCAGGTAGAGGATGAAGAGGGAGAGAGGAAGGAGGAGGGAAATGTTGACAATGGCAAAGGCAATGGAAATAAAAAATGCATCTTTAGAATTGGAGCAGTAGGCAAAATAATCCAAGGAGGACGAGGAAGAGTTGAACTCCATGTTGGTTTGAATGATATAGCTTTGATGGAAAGAAGGGAGAAAAGAGGAAAAAATAATTGAGACAGTGATTCCATAATAAAAAAAACATATTGTATTCTGTATTTACTCAAACTGTTAGTAGCAGATTATAAGATGCTAAGTATACATTTTAATTAAGGTTTACATTTTTGAGGCTAAATAATTAGCCTTCCAAATCTTGAAGATCAAGTTTTTTTAATTGGTCAATTTTTTTATTTATTTATTTTTTATTGATCATTTTTCAGCACTTTTTAAAATCATCAATTTAAAGCATTTGAAAAGAAAAGTGCATAATTAACTTTATACTATATATTAAAGTATATAATTAACAAACACCCACCTTATCACCAGTGTTTGCTTGTGATCTTTCTGCTGCACCTCCAACCTCTGTCTGCTGTTGTGTATCAGCGTATTAATGTTGCGTATTTATTAAAGTGAAAAACAGCAGCATGATGGTGGGGATTTGCATTCTGTCAAATTAAATAATATATTGATATATTGTGACTTTGCACTGTGGATTATTACAGGCAAATTTGCATTTCACGTGACTATACAGCAGAAAGGTCAGAGCACTGGGGCAGCTGCTGATGAACATCACTGCTAGTGAGTGACCTGCTGTCAGATTTTTCACTAAACCAATTTGCAGTTTGAGCAACAATTTTTAAATAGTGCATTGCTTACGTAGGTGACGAGGTGTGACTTGAAAAAACAGGGTTTCTTAAAGAAGTATCTAAACGCCCTGACCACGGGAGGCCATTCCCTGCACATATGCAATATGTAACATAACCTTGGCGTTTTTTTCAAATTATCATAAGTGAAGTATTTTAATGTTTTTTTTATAATTATGTCAGTCCGCTGAAAAATTATGAGGAAATGGAGGAACAATGCTCCACTTAATAGTTTAGGTTAATTTGTAAGATTGACTTATTGGATAGATTGAAATAATTGTTTCACAGTTTTATTGCTTAAAATGTTTATTATAATCAGTTTGTGACATCAAGACATATGGTAACAGGCAGGTTAGCTTTTGGCTGAATTTAACAACTGGACAATATCAAGAAGCTTTCCATCCATTATCAACTTTATCGTACTTTTACTTTTCCATAAGCAAAGTGGGGTAGCATTTGGTACATGATGTAGCTGACTTATGGCAAGTAAATATGGGTTGATTCTGCAGAGTGCATTATTAAGCAGTTTTGACATATCAATCCATATAAACTTGACACATTTGTGTTCAATTTATTAAGAATCCAAAATTTTGTTTTTGTTTTAAAGGTACGATGAAGTAACTGGTGAGACAGAAAGCTTTTCTCACTGTCCTCAATATCCCAGTGCTCCTCAACTCTAAGGTTAAAAGCATCAGCCAATCAAATAAGGGTGTGATTGTATCATATGAGACAGGCCAGAAGTTCTCCACTGACATTTCTGCCAACGCTGTTCTGGTAACCACTACAACCAGGCAACTCTCTTTGTGGACTTCGATTCACCACTCCATTAGAAAGATGGAGCCTGGGTGAAAAGATGGAAAGATGGAGGGGGGTCATTTATGAAAGCTCCACTTAAATCACCCTCGGCTTCAGCAAGAAGTTCTGGGTGGAGCATCACAGACAGAGCATCTCGTTTCATCTATTATCCCAGCCACACTTTCCCTACAAATTAGACTATCGGCATCCTCCTGCCTTCCTACACATGGTCTGATGATGCCCTTCTCTTTCATGGTGCAAGTGACCTGAAAGAGCTGGTTCTGAGAGATTTGTGAAAAATCCATATTCACCACCCCATGCTGAACTCTAGACCATAAGTCTGCTTTCTACTGTTAAGCGACAGTAGTAATAAAATGTACAGAGAAAATGGCAAGTGTAGCAAATTTGCTTTTTGATTGAATAGTTTGAACTAGTAATTTTCATTGTTGATTAATCTGCACATTATGCGCTTTGCTTCCAGTCCATGACATCATCACATCTTCAGACAGTCCTGTGTGTGTTTGTAATCAGTAAAATGAACTAGTGCTAACTTTTCCCTCTAAGGACCTAATTTACTAAAATCCCAAATAGCGAGCACTAAATTGTGTAAACCAGCTTGAAAATTGTGTGTTTCATTGGTGAGCATTTTGCAGGTGATTTACTAAGAGCCTTTACATTTACATTTAGTCATTTGGTAGATAGAAGGGATTATAGGCCTGAAAGAGGGAGTTGAGGTAGATACGGTACGGTAGGTGCAGTTGAGTTGACAACTCTGTAGGCAAGGGTCAGGACTACTGGAAGCCAGCGCAGACCCTTACAAAATAAGAAGTATATGTAAAGTTTATTTTATTAAGTATACTTATAAGCATACTTTAAGTATAGTAAGTATACTTATGTATATGTACTTCTAGTATACTTGCTAGTATACTATTGTAATACTTCTTAGGACTATATTGGCCCACTTATACATTTATAAAAGTATACTTGAAGTATACTACAAAAAACTTTTATATAAACTGTAAGTTTACTAGTGATGTAATAATAGTATACTTTCTAGAGTATACTACTCTACTTCATTGTTTATTATTTCTATACAGTATGACTTCCTACCATGATGATAAACTGAAGCACAGCTGTGTTAATCATCATACCTGTGTAATTGTGGAGGTAATATTTTTAAATCTATAGTTACTGGGAGGCAACTCCTACTGACTGCTCACCCTTTTCTTAGAATAAGTAGTATACTATAAAAAACACGGGTCCTCAAATATATTTCCATTTTACATTTACTTGATACTTCGAGTCCCTTGGGTCTTTTACACAGACAATATGGTGAGTTTGCCAGTTTGGTACATTTTATACTATACAGTGAGCCGATGCATTGGCCCAGTAAACCCACATGGAATCTGCAGTATAAAATGGGCTAATAACAATGAACAGAAAAGCAGACAAATGACAATAACAATGAATAGAAAAGGTGACAATTTACACTGTAGGAAATGTAAGTGTAATTTTTGCAATTTATTCTCCTGCTTTGTCTCCCTTTGTGCAAAATGTTATTTTCTAATAATTGATATTATGAGTGTCAATTCGCAGTCAAAAGTAAAATATGCTCTTAAACTTTTTGGGGTATTAATTGGTCAATTGTCTTCCTATATTAGTTCATTTCAACCCACAAACTGATCTTGCTCTTGCTCTTGCTCTTGCGAGTGACTCATATTGTGCTCTCATAAGTTAAATTTACCACCATTTAACACTTCCAACTTGTCTTTTCAAATAAGAGACTTTGTAGTTTCATATTAAGTTTTCAGTTTATGCTTTTTGAAACATCCAGTAAAAGTGCTTTGCAACCACTAGGTGTCAGAGCAGGCCCAGGCATGACTTCTCATTTTAAATACACAGTGGAGCTGTCACAAAGAGGTCCACTAGACAGACTGCACACATTACATTGCAAACTAAGCTTAACTGCTGTCATTACTACCATTTTTTCATAACTTTTCAAAACAGATACCACATTACACACATCCTTTACAAACAAGCTTATATCAATGCAATGTTCAATGTACAAAGAACCATCGCTTTTCAGCTAGCAGCTAATGGTATCTAGGAAACAGGCCGTGGAGGAATACACCATGTGTGATATGACGCAGGAACAGGACGAGAGGGGCAAGTAGCAAAGAAATCAAATCAATCAAAGAAAACTCTCAAATTAGTTACTGTCCCTTTAAACACTGCATGCCCTGAGTGGTAGATGTAACCATTGTAAGAACCAGAAATTAGATTTAAACATTGCAGCCCCGTGGATGAAAATGATTATGTTGCATAAGCCACAAATGTTTTTTGACTTCTCATTTTTGGAGTTGGAGAGAATTACTTAGTCATCATCTGCATCATTTCCTGATTCCAAATCCAAAAAGGTCAATAATGAAATTGGTGTATGATTTAAATTTGAATGTAATCACATTACGCATTTTATACAGTAACACTAAATCAAAAGCGTTAAATGTGACACAATGTATTATACGCATGTCACATAGGTATCACATTCAAGACATTTACAACATGATCTTGTATTCACAAACAGTTGATTCACTGTACAACATTCACAGATTCAGTTTCCTGCAGAAAAGTGTGGGTAAAGCTGAAGGACAAATGTGCCTGTCTCGAGCAAAAATCAATTAATAGATAATGTTGGAGTTGGAGTAAGAATAGGGTCCGGTTATGCACAATAAAACACAATCGGTTGGGATATATCCCCAAATAACTGACCACCTTCTTCTGCGACCGTCCTCCAATCACTTAAACATCATACTATCCTTTATAAATTTAAAGTTTGAATCCAAACTCTGTGCTGTAAACCTCCCTGGACTTGAAAGCCTTCATTAGAGGAGGGATGTCTGATTTGCTCTGTCATTGAGTCCCCACAATAGCGGGATCCTTCTCCAGAAGATGCTGCGCAACAGACGCACTGGTGAAAAAGTTAACTGTGGTGATGTTACACTCTGTGTTTCTGAATCTACTCAACTGCTTGACATTTCAGATTCTTCTGAACTCCTTCCCCTAGTTGTCTCCCCGTGTAAATAATTCAATCTATTGCATAGGGAATGAATGCATCACAAACCCAGAAGATCTTTAGGTCATACTTGACAGGCTTGTTTGGCATTTACTGTAGAAATGGGGACCTTCCCCTGAATGACACAAGCTGTTCATTTACAGTGACACAATCACTTCAGATCTTCAGATCTTGCTACGTAAAATAATATTCTTAAGGGGTGACACGTGATATAGTCTGTGATCCACAAAATATATATTCCTGACAGTCACAGTTTATAAGAATTGAATGTCTGTCTGACATCATTGCATTGGTTTGATGTTCTACTGCTATACCTAATTTAATTTGCAAAATTAATGAAGTGATGCCATGGCAAAAGTGCAGTTTTCCAGCTCTCTGTAGATACAGCAGAGGCAAAACTAAACTGCTGGGCAAACCTAGACAGCTTCCAAATATCAGCACCAGACAACTGACATTGTAACTTAGAGTTGTCTAGGGCAAGAGAAACAAGCAACCCGACAAAATACAGCCACAGTACTCCTGTTATAGCTGTGATGGTGTGGAAAGCCTTCTGCTTTGATTGGTCAACCCTCCCCCTATTCTCGCCCATTTCCCCAGGCCCTGGACGAATCAGAACACAGAGAACAGAGAGGCTGCAAAGAGAGACATGACAATTAAGGACAAAACTAACAAGCAGAATATTGGGACATAGGGAACATGGGGACTGCATAATGTTGTTATACTAATCCATCCACAGTACAGCAGCCAAACACACCCAATGCTGGCATTTCTGGTCCTGATGCCGACTGACCGTTTCAATCCCAGGTAGATGATGGGGTGAACAATGGCCAAGTAGCGGTCTACACAGGTCAGGACGTGAAAGGGCATCTGTCCAGGTAATGGTCATATTGTGTTTTTATTTCATTTTTTTATTTTTGTCTTTTGATTCTGTATTCTGGGTCACCAAAGCTGAGCCTGGTCCGCACATCAATGCAGGTAGGGTTATGGACATCTACCAGTTGTGTCACCCCATACCAGTCATATTGTGCACAGTATAATATTACTGATTAAGTGTGTGTTAAATGTCTTAATTTATTTTTAACAGTAAAATATGATATGACTATGAAAACATACTGCTGCCATCATATCAAACTGCATTTAGTGTTTCTTTTTAAAATTAGAATTCAGATTCCATTTAAATGAAAAATATGGGAGTGACTTATTAAATAATATTGATTTACATAATCATTTTAATGTATTATTAACTTAATAGGGATGGGAGAAAGTATTATGTTTCAAATTAATAGTGTAGTAGTACATCACCTAGAACCATTTGGGCCCAAACATAATTAGAATGTTATTGGTCATAAAATGTACCTAATCAATCAATCAATCAAGTATACCGATGACAGCAACAACAGACTTTCCTGTTGGAAGAAAAGCTAAAGTATAAATATTGGGTATGCTGGCTTAAATCATCATGCTGTAGTTAAAGCTGTAGTTAAAGTCATTAGGTAATTTAATTTAAACCAACCTTGTCAGCAGTGTTTGCTTGTGATCTTTCCCCTGCAACTGCAAGTGCCTGAGCCTAACATGTGGTAATATTGAGCGTATAAGTATATGTAAGTTAATAATGCATGTAAGAGTATAAATGTGTCCTGTTGTCAAAGTGACAGCAGTAGGACTGTGGGAGTTTTGCATGTTGTCAAACAAGTGCATTATTTTGTGATTCTACGTTATAAATCATAGCAATTTGATTTCCACATTACCCCTCCTCAGGTGGATCTAAGCACAGGATCAGCTGTTAATGAACTGTACTCGTAGTGGCCTGATGGCTTACTCAAATAATTACAATATTTCCATAAGAGTTTCTACTCTTTTGAAGTCTTAGAGACCGCAACCTGGAGGGGGCAAGACAACTTTTTCCATGCCAGAGTCTATGCCAGAGTGTTGGATCCCCCTATAGTTGGAACACACCCTTCAGCCCCGCTTCTTAAAAAGAGGAACCATCACCCCGGTCTGCCAGTCCAGAGGTACTGTCCCTGATCTCCATGTGATGCTGCAAAGGCATGTCAACAAAGACTGCCCCACAACAGGGACTGCCACCAGGGGTGATGAAAGTCTATACAGCTTTCTGCTCCACCACCAGATCCAGCACACCATCAGGTGGTGATCAGTTGACAGCTAAGCCCATCTCTTCATTCAAGTGTTGGAGACATATGGTCGGAGGTTAGATGACATGACCACAAAGTTGATCATAGACTATATGCTCCTTCCTGTGGGTGGTGAGCCTACAACAGGCTAAGCTCTGCCGGGTCCCATGGACAAGATCCTGGCCACTAGGCATTCGTCTACGTGCCCCAACCCCAGGCCTGGCTCCAGTCCTTGATTTTAATTTATTCACAAGCGGGTGGACATTTCGAGATCCTACCAGGGGCTTAAGCCCCCAGCAAAATAGCTCTTAGGGTCATTGGGGCATGCAAACTCCTCCATCACAATAAGGTGGCAGTTTGAGTAGGGGGATATAGGTTATTTCATGAAAATAAACATAAACACAAAACAACCAGAAGTCCTAAACACAAAATCACTTTGTAAACAGTGCCATGATGTTCTTTACCAAAAAGCTCTACTTTTGTCTTATCTGTCCACAGTATGTTCTCCTAGAAGGATTGTGGTTTATTCACTTAAGTTTTGGCAAACTCCAGTCTTGCTCTTATTTGCCTTTGATGTCCTCTTGGGTCTCCTACCATAGCGTCCCTTTTCATTCAGATGGCGACAGATAGTGTGAGCTGACACTGTTGTACCCTGTGTCTGCAGATCAACATGTTTACCATTTTAACTGGCTGCAAGTGTGATTACATCTGTTACTTGCCACAGGTGTTTCTAAGTATTAATTACAGGAGCATCACAGGTTTGAAAAGTAATAATTTCTTACAATTCTGAGAAGGTGCCAATAATTTTGTCCAGTCCATTTTGGAGTGTTGTTGAAAAGTTTGACTGATTTCTGTGTTTTTTGTGTTATTTTAGTGCAAATAAACACATTAAGCATGTGAAAACCAAAACATTTGCAATTGGAGCAGTGTTTTTGGGAGTATTGCATTTTCTGACAGAATTGCAAGGGTGCCAATATTTTTGGCCATGACTGTACTAATCCTGTCAGCAGTGTTTGCTTCTGATATTTCTCATGCACCTCCAAATTTCATGTGCTGTTCACAAGTATCTGAGCCTAACATTTATTAATAATTCTGCATGTAAGAGTATGAATGGTGTCAAAGTGACAGCAGCATGAACTGAGGGAGTTTTGCATGTTGTCAAACAAATAAATCATAGCAGGCCAATTTGACTTCCACATTCTTCTGTGGATCTAAGCTCAGGATCAGCTGCTGATAAGCACTACTTGTAGTGACCCAGTGGCTTGTTCAAAAAACATTCATTTTCAAGATTCAAGGATTTTTTTGTCATATGTACAAGATAAACATAACAGTTACACCTTACAATGGAATTCTTATTTGCAATCCCACCTTCCCATCACAGTTCCTGTACTGGTCACCTGTTTATTTCAGTTTTCTGTGCTGTGGGTGGGCGAAGTCTCTGATGTCATTGACTTTGCCCTCTAGATGGGTGAGGGTTGTGTAAATGGCAACGTTGATTGCATCATCAGTGGAGCGGCTTTGATGGTATGCAAACTGTAATGGGTCCACGGTGTCTGGGATGGATTTTCTTATATTTTTGATGACTATCCTTTCATGGCACTTCATCACAATCGATGTGAGTGTTACAGGTCACTAGTCATTGAGACAGGTCACAATGTTATTCTTGGTAATGGGTACGATGGGGGGGATTAGAAGCAAGTTGTCACGACAGCCTGTGCTAGAGACAGGTAGTCAGACTCTGAGTGCCCCCCCAGAAATGTTATCTGGACCAGGTGCTTTCATTGGGTCTATTTTCATTAGGGCCTTACACACCTGCACTGATGAAACAGTTAGTGTTTCTTGTGTACTCTCTCTAGTCACCTGTCCTCTCCGGTGGTCTGTGCTGGGGACCTCAAAGTGAGCGTAAAACACGCAGTTCATCCCTTGCTCTTCTGCTGGTAGTCCATGATGTGTTGTAGATCTTGCCACATGCACCTGGGATCTGAGCTGTCATAAAACCCCTTGTGAAAAATGTCTTCTGTGTACACTAAAAACATTGTTGTTTAGCATTGTAGTTTAAATACTTTCAGCAGGAACTGTGATAACATTGGTGACCAGAGATATTTTACTGTGAACAAAGCTGCATACTGTATACTTAGAGTCTTTCATTTTATATCCTACGTCACTAAATTACATTAATTCCACTGCCACTGAAACAATTTCATTCAGGACACAAACACTTCTAAAACACACAGTACAACCACTTTTTTCCCCCTTTTTGAAATCTTTTATTTTGGTGTTAAGTATTTGTACATAACAATGGGCAATAACAATAAATTGCATGGCAGATTGTTAAAGACAAAGAGTGAAAGGCAGGAAGGACATCCAGAAGTATTCCAAAACAAAGCTGAATAATATATATATATATGTGTGTGTGTGTGTGTGTGAAAGAACAGCAAAACATCAACTAGATAATATGCTGATGATATGACGTGCATTATTCTTGTTTTCCTTTTTTTACTGAAACATTACCGTATCTTTTAGTGGTATAACTTAGTATAACTTGTAGTTAATGGGCCCTACTCCAACCCGATTAGATACAATTTGATGCATATTTATTCATTTTGACAGCAGAACAGTTTTCCTGTTCTGTGAAGAAACAGCAGAGGTAAAACTAAACTGCTGGGAACAGCAAACCAACATCCAGTCATCAGCACCAGACATTCATCACTCAGCACATGTGAGTCGACTAGAGAAGCACAAACAACAAATGCAAAAATGAACAACCACTGTACTCCTGTTATAGCTGTGATGGTGCTGTAAGCCCTCTGCTTTGATCGGTCAACTCGCTTCCTGTTTCCACCCGCTTCCCCTGGCCCTGGACGAATCAGAACACAAAGAACAGACAGGCTGCAGAAAGACTCGACAGCTAAGAATAAGACCAATGTGCAAAAATATGGGATAAAGGGAAAATCTGGACTGTATAGTGCTGTTAAACCAAGCCACCCAATGCACAGCAGACAAACGCACCCAATGCTGATGTTTCTGATCCTGACCCCCTTTGACTGTCTCAACCTCAGGTAGATGACAGGGTGAACAACAGCCAAGTAGCGCTCTACACAAGTTAAGATGTGAAGGGAGGTCTGTCCAGGGACAACAACAGAGCACAAATAATACCCCACCGACATCAGCCCTAAGAGATTAACATATTTGCCACAAAAGTTAAACGCTGCCCCCATCACGTAGATCAGTTCCAAGACAGCTGAGTGGTAGGTGAAGATGTCAGAGTGGCTTGTTGTTGCAAAGGAGCGCTGCTGCTGCCATCGATGGTAACCCAGGTAGAGGACGAGCAGAGAGAGTGGAAGAAGAACAAGAAATTTGGTGACTAGGAAAGAAATGAAGATGGAAACTCCAGCTGTAGAGAACCAGCAGTCATTAAACCCATTGAGGAAAAAGGATGAGGAGTTGGCTGCCATATTTTCTTGTGCAGTATTGCTTTAATGGAGAAAAGGAAAAAAGTGGATCAAAAATAAATTAGACGAGAAAAGTGTTTTAATAGTGAAAAAAACATAATATACAGTATTTCTTTATGTGTATTTTCTTATAATTTACAATAAATATTTAAATATTTCACAGTTTGTGTCATTAATAGCAAGTGAAATTCATATATTATATATATTTCAGTTATAAACAATTTTTAAAAGATTTTAAAGAGTAACTAACAGCTTTTTGTATTGCTTAGCAAGTGCCTGAATAGGAATGACCAATTACATGAAAAACATAACATTGCTGATGGCACTTAAATTTATATTTATACAAATGTATTTTATGTATTTTCATGTAAAATATTTACTCAGTTTCTCTTTAAACA
This sequence comes from Helostoma temminkii, assembly GCA_900302695.1. NCBI lineage: Eukaryota > Metazoa > Chordata > Actinopteri > Anabantiformes > Helostomatidae > Helostoma > Helostoma temminkii. The sequence continues at coordinate 8,742 of OMLM01016068.1, read as the reverse complement.
AACAATAATAAAATTTTAATTTTAAATCAACGGAACACGGTTAACATGCAAGTGACAATTTAACTTAAATATAATTGTTTTATCGAAAAAAATGAATAAACAGGGTTCAACCATTAAAGTTTAGTTTGTTAACTAAATAATGTCATACATAGATTATACATATAATTGCAACTTAAAATGACTATGATTTTAAAGTGATGGCTAAAGACTAAGTTTCATAGGAGTTTTAGGTGAACAGAAACCACTGTAGCAACCTACACCTATAATATTGCCTTAAACATTCCTTTAAAGTGAAAATATATCATTCATTCTTAGTTATGGTGGCAGCAATATGTTAGCCATATTGTTTTTGAGTGATTTTAAGTTATTAGCAATTTTGTTGTGTCCATAAAAATGCTTAACAATGTGCAGACAGCACCTATCAGTAGAGCAGAAGGTGCATATTACTGATATGTTCGCTGTTAATTTAAGCAAGAAATAGACATGAAGTATGTTGAAAGAGAATAGAAAGCAGTCTAAAAATAGAGTAACAACCAAATAAATATAAGTTTCAAAGAAAGAGGAGATTACGTTATTGACATTTAAAATGTTAGCTGGATACCATTACATAATTAAACAAAACCCACCTTGTCACCAGTTTGTGTGTCAGTGTTTCTGACCTTTCTCATGTTTCTCCAAACTCTGTCTGCTGTTTTTGATCCTAACATAAATGCTTCTGTGTATAAGTATATTAATTCTGCTTATTGGTAAAGTGTCAGGAAGCAGCACAGGTGTTTTTTTGTTGTTATTTTATATCATTTATCTTTGGCTCCTGCCAAACAAATTATGTGTGTAAATTATTGCAGGCAAATGTAATGTTCATATTATTCTTCCTCAGTAAGGTCAGAGTACAGATACCAAACACTGGTAATGAAATGCTTCTGGTTAAAACGTGGATTAAACTGCTACTGCTGCATCAAAAATTTACAATCATTATATAGTTTTATTTTATATTAAGACCTGAAACATTGAACATTTAATCAATCGTTGTTTTAAGACATTTCCACACTCCAACCTAACATTCATTTTATCAGTTTGACACTATTCAAATGACCTGTAAAGAAAGATTGCTGTAATTAGAGTCAACCAGACATGGAGTCTGCAGCACATGTTGACAAATGTTCTGTCACATGCTTCTTTGTGAATAGATGTGATGAAAAATGTGATCTTAATAATGTAATATGTTTTAATAATTTTAGGAAGTATGAATCCAGCTAAGTGTGATTTTAGTTTTTCACTTTGCCACATTTCAGGAGTAATTCAAAAGGACAAAATAGCGTGAGCCCTGATGTCGGCTTTGTGTCAGTAATAGAGTATTTTTTACCCTGCACAGGCTAAAAAACATCCAACATGCAGTTCTACTTTCTGCCACCAGGTGTTCAACAGTAGCTATATACAGTAGGAGTGCTGTGTGAACGCAGTGCAGTTAGCTTATGAATTGTCTTCCATAAATAATTGCAAATTGGCATCGAATAAAAGTTGCTTCGGTCCCTTTGTTGATGAACAACAAATCTTCTCTCAAGCCGTAATCGCCTTGCCGACCGAATAAGATTGTCCTCCAGGATTGTCCTATATTTTGCCTCATTTATCTTCCCCACTACCATAACAAGCCTTCCTGGGCCGGCACCATTTTAGTCTCATCCGACCAAAAAACTTTCTTCCACTTGACCATTGAGTCTTTCACATACTTTTTAGCAAACTCAAGTCATGAGTCAACATGAGTTTTTCTCCCATAAAGCTTTGACTGTTGTCATGTTGTTGTATGCACAGTTTCTCCTATCACAGTTGCTGAAGCTTGTAACTCCCTCAGAGTATCATCTGTGTGTTAGTGGCCTCTGTCACTAGTCTCCTTCTTGCACAGTCACTCAGTTTTTAATGGACAGCCTGTTCTAGGCAGATTTAGACATGTGCCACATTCCTTTAATTTCTTGATTATAGATTTCACCGAACTCTGGGGGATGTTCAGTGCCTTGGAGATTTTTTATATCCATACCATAGCACTTATGCTTTTCAATTACCTGTTCTCTGGTTTGGTTTAAGTGTTCTTTTGTCTTCTTGTTCTTTTGTCTGTAATGGTAGTCAGGAATACTGATTAACCCGTAACTGGACCTTCCAGACACAAGTGTCTTTATACTGCAATCACTGGAGACATATTCACTGCACTCAGGTGGTCCCCATTTCACTAACTGTGGGACTACTAGCACCAAAAATCTGGATCTCTATTGGATTACGACTGTAATTTTGAAATGGGTGAATATTAATGCAAACACTGGTTTCATGTTACATATTTTTATTTAATTAACATTACTTTGTAGAAACCTGTTTTCACTTTGAAGAAGTTTTTTTAATATTTTTTTCGTCAAAAGTTGCCAACTTATTTTGACCATGATTGATTTATAATGTCAATAAAAGGGTGAAACATTAAAGGGGGTAAAAACTTTTTATAGGCACTGTATGCTAATATGTTACAGGCCTAGGATACATAAGAGTTTTTACTAATTTGTTTCAGTGATTTCAATGATTATCAAGACAGGATACTGCCTTAATTAGACTTAACTGCACTGTCACACTGTATGGGTGTTTTTTTAATGGACATCAAGTAAAATTTGAAATTCTGAACTTTTGCCTTATATCCCTCTTTTGATGTTAAACTCAAATTCCTTCATTGTACTGCAAACACTGTTTAGGGTTGTGGTTTACATACTTTCAGAAACAACTGTAATAACACCAGTGATATTTTACTGTGCAGTGAATGATACTCGAATCTTAAGTGAACACGAATAAAACACACAAGTGTTTGCAAAATCACAGTACAACCACTCTTCCCCCTCATTTTAAATCCTTTATTTTGGTGTTAAATATTTGTACATGATTAGCAGGCAATACTAATAGCATGGCACATTGGTAAAGACAGAGGGTGAAAGGCAGGCAAGACATCCTGGAGTATTCTAAAACAAAGATGAATAATATACATGTGAGAACAGCAAAACATCCTCTAGCTAATATGCAGATGATATAAGTGAACTGTTTTTATTTCCTTAAATTTTACTCTTTTTTCCTTCTAGCACACAGGTCCTACTCCTACCTAATTAAATACAACTTGATCCAGTGTAGTAATCATCTCTATTCATTGTTACGGTGACAACAGAACAATTTTTCTGTTCTGTGAAGAAACAGCAGAGGTAAAACTAAACTGCTGGGAAGAGTAAACCAATTTCCAGCTATCTGCAACAAACATCCATCACTGGTATTAAGCACATGCGAATTGACCAGAGCAGCACCAACAAGAAATCCAAGAAAAAACAACCACATCACTCCTGTTATAGCTGTGATGGTGTTGAAAGCCCTCTGCTTTGATTGGTCAACCCGCTCCCTGTTCCCACCCATTTCTCCAGGCCCCGGACGAATCAGAACACAGAGAACAGAGAGGCTAAAGAAACACTCAACAGCTATGAATAAGACCAAAATGCAGAAATATGGGGTAAAGGGAAAATCTGGACTGTAAAGTGCTGTTAAACCAAGCCACCCAATGCACAGCAGCCACACACACCCAATGCTGATGTTTCTGATCCTGACACCCCATGACTGTCTCAACCTCAGGTAGATGACAGGGTGAACAACAGCCAAATAGCGCTCTGCACAAGTTAAGATGTGAAGGGAAGTCTGTCCAGAGAAAACAACAGAGCATAAATAATAACCCACTGATACCAGCTCTAAGAGATTAACATATTTGCCACAAAAGGTAAACGTTGCCCCCATCACGTAGATCAGTTCCAAGACAGCAGAGTGGTAGGTGAAGATGTCAGAGTGGCTTGTTGATGCAAAGGAGCGCTGCTGCTGCCATCGTTGGTAACCCAGGTAGAGGACAAGCAGAGAGAGTGGAAGGAAAACAAGGAATTTGGTGACTAGGAAAGAAATGATGATGGAAAATCCAGCTGTAGAGAACCAGCAGTCATGAAAAACATTGAGGGGAAAGGAGGAGGAGTTGGCTGCCATATTTATTGTGTGGTATTGTCTGTCTGAAGAAAAGGGAAAGAGAGGATCAGGATATTTTATAATTTACACCGAGTCTGTGTTTACTCATCATTTTATCATCATTAGCATTAGATATATTTTCTTTATAGCATTTAAATGAAATTTTAAAAAAAGTGACAACTAAACTTAATTTGACTATAACTTTTTTGTTACAGAAAAACTGTATACAACTTCGATAGTTTCTTCTTAAATCTGCATAATTTCATACATAGACAACATATATATACACACATACACACACATATATATATACATATATATGAATGATCTCCTAGTGGGTTTTGGAATTATACTGAGAATAACAGAAAAAATATTCTTTTATTTGTGTAAAATATTTATTTTTATTTAATTATTTTATAGTTTATCTGTCCCCCTGAACAACTGAAATTTCTTTCAAGGGTAAAACTATAGTGAATTGTCTATTAAACTGACTATGATTTTAAAAATGACAGATATAGACTCAGACTCGATTAATTTAGCTGCTGTATCAATATAGAGTCTTTGGTGAACTTTGGTACATCTACTAAGTAAGTAAAACTAAATACTACACAAATCTCAATATTGTGTACAGACCAGCTTTGGAAATGCCAAACAATTCCTCTAAAGTGAGAAAATAATTATTCTTTCTTGGTTATAGTGGCAGCTATGTGATAGCCATATTAAACAATATTAGCTGAAAACGATGAGATAGTTAATCAAAGAGTTTGTGTTTCTCACCTTTCTTATGTATCTCCAAACTCTGTCTGCTGTTCATAAGCATCTGATCCTAACATTAACACGTCTGTGTGTAAGTGTATTATTTCTGCTTATTATTACAGTGTCATGCAGCAGTACAGGTGCTTTTGTTGTTTTTAACATAGCATTTATCTTTGGATACTGCCAAACAAATAAAGTGTGTAAATCATCGCAGGCAAATGTGATTTTCATATTATTCCTTCACAGGAAGGTCAGAGAAGAGACTCCTGCTGTTAAACATTGTTGCTTGTGATTTTTTTCAGGTAAAATCATCTAAATGAAAAAAATCCTACATCATAAATTTAGAGTATATAATTTATTTTAGATTAAAATCCAAAACATTGTGACCTTTGACTCAATCATGTTGTAGTTAGTGCCAAGCAGACATGGAGTCTGCATCACATGTTGGAGAGCGTTTGGAGGCTGGGAAAAGTGTGCTCACCTCTGACCTAGAGCGGGAGTTATCCCCGCTGTTTCGGCTTCAGTTATGTCATGAGGAGACCCAAGCAGACTTCGATATTCAGCTAGAGCCGACGGGGTCCTGGATTTTCGCCACTTCCTCTCAGCACTCCTGAGCACGGTGCAATACTCACGGATCCTGTCAGTGAGCCAGGGATTATGAGCCGAGGGACGAGCAGGTCTGGAAGACAGGGGGCAGAGACCATCCAGACAGGTTGAAAGTGTATTGCAGAAGTTGTCTTTGGCTGTGTCTGTATCGAGGGTGGAGAAGACCTGTGGTGGGAGTAGGGATGCAGAGACAGTGGAAGAAAACTGTTCAGGATTAAGAGACCTGAAGTTGCGACGGAAAGTTACGAGTGGGGTGGGAGTATGAGAAGTGGCAGGGATAGAGACAGTGAGCTGTATGAAGAATCTAGCAATTTGTCTTAATTTATTTTTAAATAATTTATAAAATTGTTTATTATTAAATTTGTGCAGTTACGAGCATTTGCGTATCTGACATAGAACACTTGTTCTTATATAAAACAAGAATCACATACAAAATAGAAGAAACTAAGGAAAATAACACAAAATGGTCTTCCATGAGTCCCCGTAGCTCATCTAATCATGTAATGTTAATATTCATATAGGTAGAAGACAAAATTTGACACAGATGTCACACTACAGTATCATTTTAATGAGTTTTAATCAGTTTTATAATTTCCACCAACACAACTGGAGGATACATAAAAGCAGTAAAAACAATAGGAAAAAACACTTGACCAGTTGAGTGTTTAGAGTTTTAGTTGAAGCTACAGCATAGTCTGACCTCTAGTCAGTGAACAGTGCAAAATTTCAATAACCATTTAAAAACTGGCATTTAATGTATTAATAAATAAATAAATAGTGGCCACCTTTTTAGCCGTGCTTGATTCTGCAGAATCTCCATACCCATTTTGCTGTTCCCAAGGGTCTGATCCTAACATTTAATAATGCTACTATGTGTAAGGGCTTTAATGACACCTTTTCACCAAGACATTTTTCCATACTGTCAAACTGACTTTCACTTTATTCTTACAGGCAGTGGTGCAGTGGTGCAGTGGTGCCGTGGTCAGCACTGTCGCCTCTCAGCGCGAAGATCCTGCGTTCAATTCTTGGGGCAGGCCAGGGTCTTTTTGTGTGGAGTTTGCATATTCTCCCGTGTTTGTGTGGGTTCTCTCCCCGGGCACTTTGGCTTCCTCCCACAGTCCAAAGACATGCAGTCAGGTTCTAAATTGCCCATAGGTGACAGTGGTTGTCTTTGACTATATGTGGCCCTGTGATGGACTGGCGACCTGTCCAGAGTGTACCCCACCTTTTGCCTTTATGACAACTGGGATAGGCTCCAGTGCACCCGTGACCCCTACGGGGAACTGTCATCTAACTACACACAAATTTGAATTTGTATGATACGTATGCCAGTTCCCACGAAACATGTGTGTAACGGGGGGAGAAATGTGAGGGGGCCTTAAATGATTAAAACATACAATACAAATAGTTTTCTATTTAAGTCTAGTGTAGAATGTAAAAGCAAATTTCTATTCAATTAAAACCAAAGGCAATATGTAATAATATGGAATATATGTAAATGAATTCAGCCGTTCTCAGATCCACTGCAGTGATGGTCTTAACTCAGTGCAGGCAACATAGCATTTTTCGTCTTCTTTGTAAAAAGAGCACAGGTAGAACTAAACTGCTGGGGAGGCTACACCAGTATCCATACACCGCCACCACATCAGCATCAGTGGAATTCAACATATGTGAGTTGGCCAGAGCAAAACTAACAAGATTCCCAAAAAAACACAACCACAGCACACCCGTTATAGCTGTGATAGTATAGAAAGCCCTCTGCTTTGATTGATCTACTCGAGGCCTGTGCCTGCCAATTTCCCCAGGTCCTGGACGAATCAGCACACAGAGAACAGAGAGGCTGCAGAAAGACACAATAACTAAGGACAAAACAGTAAGGCAGAAATACTGGATATAGATTAAATCAGTGTCATGCAAAATAAAATCCAATCCACTCCATCCAAAGCAAAGCAGCCAAACACACCCAATGCTGATGTTTCTGATCCTGACCGCCCCTGACTGTCTTAGTCTCACATAGAGCACGGGGTGAACAACAGCCAGGTAGCGGTCTATACAAGTCAAGATGTGAAAAAAAACCTCTCCAGGGATAGAAACAGAATACAAAAAAGACCCCACTATCATCATCTTTATCAGACCAGAGAATAAACCACACATGCAAACAATGAATCCCAACGCAAAGGTGAGCTCCACAGCAGCAGAGTGGTAGGTGAAGATGTCAGAGTGGCTTATTGTTGCAAAGGAGCGCTGCTGCCGCCATCGTTGATAACCCAGGTAGAGGATGAGGAGGGAGAGAGGGAGGACCAGGAAGAATTTGGTGGCCAGAAAAGATGTGCCTATAAAACCTGCAACTGAAAAGTTGGAGTAGTTTTGAAAACAGCTCAGTGGGGGAGAAGAGAAGTTGACCGTCATATCTGTTTGTGTGATATTGCTGTTATACAGAAAAGAGAGAAGACAGAAACAAAATAAGTGAGCAAATATTTTCAGCAGTGGAAACATTGCAGTGTCTTTTCTTTTTTTTAAAACATCTGTATGTGTTCCTTTCACAGTTTTTGAAATTAATCGTATCAGAAATACACAGATCAGGCATAACAATATTATCACCTGTACAATCTAATTGAAATGGTCAGAAATGTGAAATAATTCTACTACATGTGCATTATTAAGGTCATTGTGGGCAGTGGTGTCCTAGGTTATGTTATATTGAGAGGTCCTCTAATGTTTTGGCCTCCCTATTTACATCACTGAGGGTCCAAAGTTTTAATTTGAAAACTGAAAAAAGGTGTATTTGCTTTAGTATTGTCATATAATTGTCCCATATATATTCTCAGTTGTTTGAAGCTCTCAAAAAGTAACAAAAGCTCATCCATAAAACTTTTTATACGTTAAAATGTGTCTGTTGGTAACATCCATCAAAAAACTGACATTTAAAAGATGAACTGAAAAATATGACATAACTGAAGGACACCCACCTCATCAGCAGTGTTTCTTTCTTGTCTGTCTGACTCAGTCTGCTGTTCACGAGTATCTGATCCTAACATTAACCCTTATTTGTGTAATGATTAATTGTCTTATTTGTCACGGTGTCAGGCAGCAGGTGATTTTCTTTGCATAATGTCAAGAAAACAAATTAGTGTCACTTTAACCTATGACAGGCAAATTTGATGTTTACATTATTCTTCCACAGGGAGGTCGGAGCACAGGGTCATCTGCTGGTGAGCATTACTGACAGAGATATGTGTTGTTCAAAAAGACAATGAGGCTTGTTTTATTATTTTATTAAGTGTGATACCATCCAACTGTAACTTTGAGCCCCATTTAATTAGTAAAGTGAATAACAACAGTTGCATTAATATTAACAATCAAGTC
>OMLM01016067.1:6170-28503 GCA_900302695.1 Helostoma temminkii | reverse complement strand
GATGCCAAACACACAGAAAACACAAACCCAGCTCAACAAAGCAAACCGGCACAGGTGGGATCATATAACCATTTAAAGTCTACTTTAAACAACACAAGGCTTTAACTAATGATTATATTAATTTAAGGTCGTGATATCCAATTCATCAATTACCCTGTTTACTCAGAGGAATTGGGTTAAGGTGGTAATCGGGGAACATGTTTACATACCTTGCAGTAACCTGTAAATCCCCTCAGATTACTCCTTTACTTATTTTAGAATCATGGACACACCAGATAGTGTGTGCAGTAAACACAGTGACAGACAACTCTGTATCTGAACTGTGTTTCATTATTATTGTGTCTCTGTGATGTGACCTTCTCCTTCAGGGGATCAATAAAGTGTTCAAGCACAAACTCAAAACTCAGTGAGCTTAGACTTCCACAGGCCGCTTTGTGTTAGTTTAGCTAGATCTGCTGTTGGACTGTGCTGTCGTGAATTTTGTCCTGCACATGTACATTTGTAAAACCTAGTTACATGTATACATGGCAGATAAATCACTGTTCTGCTATCAGTTTTCTTTAATGTTTTATTACCAAACTATTTCAAAAATATGACAATCAGAGTCTTACAAATGAAGATCGTCCTTGCAGCCTCACACTTCAGTTAAACAGTATAAATACTGTGTAAACTGATGAGAGAGATTGTTGTATTCCTGAACAGAAGCTGTGTGGTGCGTTAAGCAGCGATCATGAACAAGTCTGCAGAGTTTCAGTGCTGAGCTGCTGGGGTGTGGACCTGTGCATTAATTCCTAAGCTGCTTTTGTTAGAATGACTGAGTGGATTAGCTGGTGGCATCCAGACTGCAGAGCTGTTCTCAGATCAGACTTTCCGCTCAACTGCCTCTAATACTGCACTTAATTAAAGGCGGAGTGGTGGCTCCTCTGTGCCTCCTGCCCTGCTGTCAGCCAGAAAACAGCCTCTTTATATGGAAATGAGCACGAGATGCTGAGGCCCCACCGAGCCAGCCAGACCTCTGCCAACAGAAGGACAAATCATCCAGGCTGATCTGATGGAAACTTGGCCTGAATCGTTCCACCACTCAACACAGAGGAGCCTGAATGCTAGCAAGCATCTTCTGACTCTGCTGGGCTATAAACTACACGTCCCAGGCAGAATGAGTGCTTGCACAGATATTAACAGGCTGTCAGGCTCCTGATGATTTACACCAGGCTCTGCTGCGCTGCAGGAGGAGGAAGACGATGCTGGGAACATGCCAGCTTCAGCTGCTGCTGCTGCTGCTCTGGCTCTGTGTGAACTGCTGGTAAACTGGCTCTGGGTAAAACTGGTATGTTAATATATTTAAATTTATTTATACAACTTCACTTTCAACAATGTCACAGACTTTTAGGAATCATGACAGCAGCTTAACAGGTAAAAGACTCCAAATAAAGTGAAATCAATGAACCAGTTGGTCACACAGAAAAATAAATGTTTAAATGACTCTGGCATCTCCCAAGAAATGAAAACACTCACTGGCTGCAGTTTGTCAAGTGGAAGGATTTAGTCACTGTAACACTTCTCTGTTCTAAATCCTCTTCCATCAATGTGATAATGTTCAGTCTGTAGTCCACAGAGGACCTGATTCACCTGGATGATCATACTGGACACGTGAAGCACACTATGAGTTCAATGAGCTCCTCCACAGTGAAGATGGCTGTTAAATATCTGCCTGCGCAGAAGCCACAAACAGCTGCTAACGAAATATCACAACTTGATGGCAAGGCATGCAACACAATTAACACCTATTTAATTTCTCGTGTTGACATGTTGCTGCTAAGAGTCCTAGAAAATTAAACATTAAGTGCAGACGGTGTCCTCCCCATCGTAACCACCAACAACATAACCAATAATGGGTGAGGAAGAGGAACATAACTAAACATTTTCTGTATAGCTGTGAATCAGCTGTATTTAAATTAAAAGGTGGCGTCGAACGTGTCGCTGCAGGGAAATGGCTGAGCTTTCACTGCGACATCTGTTTACTGCACAATGAGCAAGTTTGCAAACTGCAGGTTCGCTCTGAGCACGGGAAGCATTTATATTTATAGTCACTGCTGTCACACAAAAGGGACGAGGGGACGGACACCAATTAAGTCCTGATTTGTGTTGAATGTGCAAATAACGCACTTATTTTTTAAAAAAGAATTCCAAGTCTGAATTTAACTGTAATATTTAAACATTTCAGTAAATCCCATCAACACTGCTCACTGCTCCTAACCAGGAAATGATCTGCTCTCATTAAAAGGACAAAGGCTGAGTGATTTTCGTTTTTTTTTACTGCTGATACTAGATGTCTCCTACACCAAGTCTGTGTGTATCCAAAACCTAATTTAGCATTTCCTTCGTTAAAAACACATTGTTGAGCCATAGTGCGGCAGGAGGTGACACATTTCTGACACATTTCTGAATAATAGGGGTGTTAGCTCCACAGACTAATTACAGCATCACTTCCAGTCTCTAGAGACCACTTCCTGTTCAGCAGAGCCACTGGGAACGCGCAGATCTAACAAGTATTCCCACCCTCAATTAAGTACAATGTACAAACACCTTTCAAAGAGTAGCTTTAGGAAGGGGCATTTTAAGTTAAAATGCTCTGTGATAAGCACTGCAAACTATTTGAAGATCACTCTCTCCATCCACGCATCGATCATCGCAGTAGTAGTTTATCCAGACATACTGTGTCCATGTGTTTTTGGACTGTGAACGGGACTATAACATAAGTACAACATCAACTAAAGCCTTGTTATCAAGAACAAAATTTATGTATTTTTCATTACATTTGTATAGATATGTAAATAACTAAAGGTTACAGCTAACAAAGGCAACATCAACATCCTATGTTTAGTTTTTAACAATCAAAGTTGAAGAAAATATGATTGTAATCTCTCCATATCGATCACAACGAGCAGTTGTGTTCAGATGCCAGTGACACTTTACCAGAGATGAAGTTGCGCTTGGTGTTAGCTGTGGTGTGAAAGCAGAGGCGTAAGCAGACATGTACAGTGGTGATGTGGCTGTACGGTGGCTCTAACTCATGTTGGGTGCCTCCACCATGCGTCACTGTAGGGATGATATCAGCATGTGATGAGCATGCTGGTGTTAAATAGACACGGCGCCTGGAGCTCTGCCCATCAGACCAGAGAATGTTTGTCGTCATGCTCTGTCCTTTAAATGTTGTTTGACAAACCAACCACTCCACCACCATGAACGCCCGTTTGATGGAGAGATACTGAGAAGCATGTTCTTCCACCTCTGCAGAGGATCAGTGAAGGTCCAGAGTGACCACTGGGCTCCTGGTGACCTCCCTGGCTTTTCCATTGACTGTGTGGTCAAATTCTAGACTCTAGGAAGAGTCCATGATATTTTTCATAATGAAGAAACTAGGGGTGTAACAGCATGATATTTTGTTTTGATATACTGTATTAATTCTTAAAAAAAAAAGTTTCCATTAAAGTTTACCTAAAAATAGATTTAAAACAAAAAAGAAATTACAATTCTTTTTGCAGTATTGCAGTGTATAGCAGTTAATTGAATTATAACCACTGTATCAGGAAACGCACCACATGTTCTTGCCAACACACATCCCTAGAAGAAACATCACCTGCTGCAACAGCACAGATCATGTTTGCAGCAGTTACTGGACACAGTGACGCTCTATGACACAGACCAACAGCTGGCTGGTCTGTTAAACTGGCTAGCTTGATTGCAAAACCTCTAATCCACTAACCACTTTCAGCACTTCAGTAGCCTGTTGGATGTTTATGCACCGTATCCAAATGATGGCTGCTGGCTGTTACCTGCAGAGTTTTTCTCCTCTTTAAAATTTCTAGCAGCTGCCAAATACCTTTTCAAGGTTTACAGTGCAGAGCAGGAGGAGACCGACTGTAACGAGAATATCTTCAACAGCTGAAGCACTCATGAGAGAGCAAACTCTATAAATACTACATTTATGGTTTTATAGTGAGTAATAAATGTCTTTATGTGAAAGTCTCCATAAGGAAAGGAAGGGAGAAAGAAGGGAATTTAACATTGGTTTCAAATATCTGAGCAGGTTGAAGTAAAACAATTCAGAGGATCAGAATAGAAGGAAAACTGCTGGACTACATTTGTCAGGATGGACTGGAACTGAAACATTAGGGGAGATGCTCACAATATTTTCCTGTAAAGTTCAGTAATGAACAATGTTTTATCTGATTATTTGACACATGTACAAAATGACAATCTGCTGCTGTTTTATGAGGAGGATATAAATGTGCAGGTAGTGTATGTGTCCCACTGTGTCCAGAAAAACAGATCTAAATCTGAGCATTGGTCCCTTCATGTTGAACTGCTCCTTTTCAGGTCAGTTCAAGACAGTTATTTTTACAAAATCTTGGACAATAACACTGTTGCTTTTTATTTATCATTTGAAGCTGAACCTTGAATGTGAATCATATTTAAAACAAGACAGGAGTGCTACCTCTACACAAGCAGGAAATAAATGTGGTGAGCAGCAACTGAGGACAGTTCAGAGGCTGCGTTAACAGACCACGAATGAACGTCTGTCTTTTTTTCACTGTCTAGCTGGCTGTAGCCAGAAGTTCTGTGGCATCACACTCACACACAGATCTCTTCTGACAGTACGTTGAAGATTCATGGACTAGAGAGCTTGAAGCTCCACAGGTCACAGAGCTGCTGCTGTGAGATTTGCTACAGGTGAAGCAAATGCTAGCAGTATTGTGAAATGTCACATTCACAGAGTGACCACAATAAGTGACTGCAGAGTCAGTGGCTGTTCATCTTTCCTCTCTATGCCTTCTAATCATATAATCTATTCTTTTAATACAGTGTGTAATGTTTTGAATATTTTCGTAGAGATGTGCATCATAGCAAGTACTGCACAATTAATCTAATCAACATCAACCAGCCTGTGTGATTACATAATGGCAAAAGACTGCAATTTAATTACAATACATATAAGTGTGTGAACGTAATGACTCGTTCTGTGGCCGTGTGCGGTTAAAGAGCTGATCAGGAGTGTGTGTTCACATGACGAACCAGTGTGCAGTGGCAATTTAGCTCCCGTGTTACAACCGTGTTACAAAAACAACCAGCAACATAATGTCTTTGTGCCCAGGCTTAAACTACTTTATGTGAGGTGAGTCACTAAAATGTGTCAGTGAATGTCTCTCTGCCGTGGCTGTGACTCCTCCACTGTGTGTTCAGTGTGGGAGCAGCAGCCTGGATTAAACAACCAATACTTTATCTCTGTTGATTGTCCTGTAAAATTAACCGTGACAATTTAAGTTTGATCTTGTAATAGCATGAGGCAGTAGTACAAGAATATGCTCCCTTCTAACATCACTTCAGTGTTTTCAGTTTGATCAGTAAGTTTACAGCTTCTCATCACTGGCTCATACCTGAAGAGCTGTGCAGAGGGTAGCAGATAGTAGAAGAGCAGTGAAGCAGGATGATTGGGGGCTGGTCAAAGTGGATTGACTGTGGATTTTTTCTAAATATTCCTTAAATGTCATTAAAAAGTAAAATCAAAATTAGGGGAATGATAGATGATGACAGACTTTTTACGAGCCTGTCCATCAAAAACCTCAAGCTTTGCTCAGAGGTCAGCACTCACACTGAAGCAGGTCATGCTGCACACGGCTGCTCATCTACCCCCAGTTTAACCCCTGAACCTGCGGCTGTCCACACAACAAAACACCAGGTCTCAGTGGCTCCAGAGCTGTGCAAGGCTGCACAGCACAACGCCAGGTCAACCGCTGAAACTTCAGTGGTTGCACAGAAGATAATTCACAAATGTTCAGCATGTTTTTAACTTCAGCTGCTTGCTAAATGTAAAGACATAGAGCTGCAGAGCAGTAATGTCAACTTCACATAATGTGTACATCATTAAAAATGCTCCTGTGCAGCACTAACAGGATTGACAGAGAAAATACATAAATAAATAGCCAGCTAGCCACTGGACCAAACAATGCAAACATACCTCATGCACCATCTTTGTAACTCGTTAACCACAGTAGGACTGCCTGTCTGCAAAAACGACTGTTTGCTCTGAAGGCAGGCAGCCATAGTGAGAAACTTACTCACTTGTCATCCATTTCTAAATTTCAGCTTTATCACTTTTGTTATGATGTTCACAAAGTGGCCAGTATCAGACAAGACAAGACCTGACCTGCATCTGCAAAATGACGATCCCAACGATAACAGCAAGTGTGATGAAGATGGATGTACAAAGTGAGTGACAGCTGAGGCAGAGGAATGTGGATGGATCAGTTCCTCTCCAGGGAAAACTGATTCAATAAGAAAACGGCTCTGGCAGTCAGCTCTGTCTGCAGGTCTTATCTCAATTCAAAGCCACACAAGGTCTTAGCAACACTTCAGACACATCTGATATTAGATTCCACACAGAAACGTGTAAATGTGCATTTCATGACAGCTGTGAGTTTGACAGGATGTTTCCAGGTCTGCAGCTTTCAAACTTCTACTCTACAGCTTCTTCTTGAAAAAGTGTTTCAGTGAAAATAGTTGCAAAGCTGGAAGCTCTGAGGCTAAGGCTGGGGTGTTTCTGTATTGTTCTTATTGTAGGGAGATATTTTATGACAAATGAACAGATTTTAGTGCTGGGGTGATGTGTCAACATCATCAGTTACATCAGTGGTGTAAAAATGTTGATTTGAGTCCAATGCGCCACAATGTTTACGTTCATCCCAGTTTTGTGCAGCTCTTCCTCTCCAACATGCTGAAAATCTTCATAACTGTGAGTCTCTATAAACAGACACCTAATAAAATGGTGCTCTGTGCTTTGTAAAACTGAAATGGCCGAACATGACCAGAAATTAATGAGCACCTCATAACAAAACATCCTGACTGTTTTTCTTACTGAGGTCATGGATATTGCTTTTTGGTAATTTAAAGAATTAATCAACTAATCAAAACGTAACTCCAAAACTGTTTCCATGAAACATGATGACTAAATCGGCCCTAACAGATGTCCCACTTAACTCGCTGTTGATATTTTATTTGCAGATGAAACCAGAGTCCAGCAGGTCTGAGAAGAGAACCCAGTCCTATGTGACATAACGGTTGATCGCTCAGTCAGCTAACTATTACAGTACTGCCACACCCATACTACACACACCAGCTCACTGAGGACAGGCAGCTTCATTGAATGATCCAATACTGACTCTTAAAATCCCATAAACCTGCACTTGGGTGAAGCATCTGCAGTTGTCAGGCTGTTTTATGTTCAAAAGCGTGTGATTGCAGTACAGTAGTGATTGTGGAGTGGGAATATAAAATATGAAATATCCAGTACTGTAATATTTTCATGATTAAAAAATACAGTATCGACTTTAAACTAAAAGTTTACATGCAGAGATTTGTGTGGGACAGTGGTTTTGGTGCCGTTTAAACTTGATGTTCTGACTTTTTGTTTCTAAATTTACATACACACACACAAAAAAATGCAATTATTGCCTTGCCTGCAATATTGCAATATATTCAATCACAACCCCTGTATCATGATACATATATCTTACCAAGACAACCCTACTTGAGAATGAAAAGTGTGGTACGTGTATAATCTTTTTTACCTACTACACAAAAGATGAGACTCAGACGCCCAGAATCACAACGGAGGGGGTAATAGGTTAGGAAACAGGTTGCAGCTACATGGGTCCAGTTTACACAGTGTGGAAATAGGGGTTAAGTAAGCTGGTGCTAACGCTCAATATGTATCATCGTATGGGATATGAAATTCAGGCCATTGCGCAGACCTACCATAAACTTACCATCAATGTCACAAACCTTTGGTGTGAAACACCTGCTCTCGGGCTCTGTACGTTCTCATTTTGCCTCCACAAATGTTACACAGGAAAAAAAGAAATACGCTTTCATTAAAACATAGGAAGACTGATACCAAGCACCGGTACTGGTCAATAAACCTTACAGAGAACACAAAGAGACTGGTAAATGATGTCCACAATACTGCAGCATGAACAGCATGTCTGAAAGGAGCAAAGTGAGACAGACCATCCTTCCGTCTGCGAATCACTTTCAGTCACAGCTCTGCTGAAAACACGACTGCAGGATGCTTCCCAAACACCTCATCAGCACCCACAGGTATTTGTTTACCACTGACACTTGGAGACTGCAGGAAGTGAAAGTTAAACCACTACGTCTGAGCCTCTGAGTCATGTCTCTGAATAGAAGGGGATGTCCTCCATTTTGTGGACATTATTTTCTCTAGAGAGAAGAAAAAAAAAAAATCACCTGCAGAGTTTTGTCATGCAACTGCCTCTGGCAGTGGTGGAAACACCCGCATCCTGTTACAGCAAAACATGAAAAATATCCTCTAAGTGTGGCTGCTTCATCATGGAAGCACATTAACAACCCTGAGTCCTTGACAGGTATTAAAACAACAGCAGCACCACAGTGGCCCTTCTTATTGCTGAGCAGGTGGTAACTGCTTCAAGACTACACTGCTGTTTAAATCTCCACAGTAAAGATGCAGGATTAGTGGTGTGGCGTTTTATGTGACATAACATACACATCAGATATGACAAAGCACTGCTATGATGTGTTTTTACTAGTTTTACACATGACTCAAACTCAAACATTA
Source organism: Helostoma temminkii (assembly GCA_900302695.1). NCBI lineage: Eukaryota > Metazoa > Chordata > Actinopteri > Anabantiformes > Helostomatidae > Helostoma > Helostoma temminkii. The sequence continues at coordinate 19,847 of OMLM01016067.1, read as the reverse complement.
ATAGATGATGTTAGAGTTGGAGTCAGACTGGGGTCTGGTTGACCATAATAATGAGTAGCGCTGCTGTGAGTCTCCCCTCTCCAGTGTAGAGTTATGTTTGCTAAGCATGTTGTTCAAATGAAGCCACATCATTAACAAACTGAACACAGTGCACGAGTTCAAATCATCATAATTGTTGTTGTCCTCTGTGTATCATTATACAGGACAGTCTCCCAGGAGAAACAGCCCAACACACAACGCTGTCTTCGCTGTTTCACAGAGGCAGTGAGACAAACTCACCCTGCCTCCGACAGAGGGTCCGTACCGATGCTCCACCCTGGTTTGGTACGTTTTATACAGCAGAGAAAGGAGGCATACTGGCGCAGTGAAGCCACATCTAGGGGTAGTGTGAAAGGGGTGAATAAAATCTTTTCCACCAAACCGGCTCCGGGGCCGACTGAGCTAGTGCTAAATTTCGCAACAGTTCTTTTTTTTTTTTTTTTTAAACAGCCAAACCGGCTCCCAGCCTGGAAAACTGGTTCCAACTTGGCACCAACTCTTTGCTGGACCAGAACTAAGAACTGATTTCATCAGGGGCTGGACTATCATGACCAACAAGATCAATTGAAGCTTTGAAGTAAAAATTTGTGTATTATTTAATAGACTTGTTTAACAGTAGCGTGACTGAAAACAAAAACCACTAAAGCTAACACAGGCTAACATCTCTGTACATAGTGATCACAACAAGCAGCCATATATGTTGGACCAGGACTGTTTGGTTCTCAAACTCAGGAACAACAGACACTGAAGTGGCTGAAGTTAGCGGTGCTGTGATGGCAGAGTCGTATCGTAATGACATGGGTCGGCGGTGGGTGAGTCTGTGGAAAAGCAAACCGTTTCTTACACGGCTCTTAAGTTGAACCACCTTTGAACCAGCGCTAGCAAAGAAGGCATAATACACAGAACTCGGACCGCTTCACTGCTGCCTGGGAAAAAGACAAAGCACGAAACCAATCTGTTTTCTGCTGCAACATCTGATCTGCTCTGTTGGATTGGACTCTATTAGTGACCCATCAGCAGTGAGAAGCATCATCGACACAGTGCAGCCTAATGACTGAAATACTGCAACACTTAAATTAGACACTTATTGTCATTAGTACAGTGCTACTTTATTAGGTACACCTGTACAGTCTAGATGAGCCCTTTACAACTGTTCTGCCAATAAACTTAAGATGATGGTCACAACTGAATGATTATATAGATAGATATTTAGATCATTTTAGATACAAAAAACTAATGATGTCTTGACTAGCTCACCCTTGTTAACATGACAGTAAATGTTTCTATGTAATGCAATTAATTCATGGAAACATTTTAAAGAAAATAAAAGCATATTCAATTAAAACAAAAGACAAGTTTGTGATTCGGTTTTCTTTCTAAGGCACTTTTCTCTCCAGATGAAACAAGTCAGCTGTTATATTATCAGCTATATTTTGAGTGTTTTTTCTGAGTCAAACCAGCTCCACGTGACCATGTGAGGATGAGCCACGTCTAGAAATCTAATCTACCAACACAGATTGCAGGTTGTTGGCATTTGTATTTGTCTGCTGGCACTGTGTGCGCCGTCATCTTTAACTTCAGTCATGCATTTCAGGCAGCTACGCTAGCTTAACTTAGCACACTGCTAGTCCCAGCTTGTGCCTCATGTTCTACATGCATTAGAGTCACTGTGCTAACTAACAGCTGTTTCACTAAGGTCCTCAATCCTCAAACTCTCAAATGCATACAGATTATTAAAAAAATCTGTCCTAGAACAATTTCTTCTCCACAAAAAAATAAAGATGGTGACTGGAAACTGAGTCATTGTTTATCATTTACCCAAATCAATTATTCGTGATTTGTTTCTATTTAAAAGATGCTGAAACACCATCTCAAACGCTGAGGCTAGCGCATGCCTGACCACACACTCCTAGTAGGTTACACGTCGCAATGTTTTTGACTGAAGCGAGCAACGTTTTAGCACACTGCTGCAAATATTTAATATGATCAAATAATGCCATGTGGAGGCAACTATGAATAAACTGATCTATGTTGGAGTAAAAAGATTTTTCAGTTTGTGCCATCGTTGTGAAAATCAGATAAAATACTCCACATGCATAAACTCATTCACTGTGTGTTCAGTGCGTCTGTTTCCTCATTGAGGCAGAACTAGATTACAAAACACCAAGTCAACAGTGATAAAAGAGTATATATGGTGTTTAAGGCTCTTACTGTATGTGGACATTCTGGGTGTGTCCAAGCCAATCAGTGATTTCGAGGAGATAAGTATTTAATTGGTAATTTTATTGTGCTGTAAAACAATGCGTATATGAACAGTGAGGGCTGAGCAGGGCGCTTGTATCAGCAGCCACGTGCAGCCTGCATCTGTCAGCGCTCTCTAGGACTCTCCATCTTATTGATTACCAGCGGGTGTAGCTCCATCAGCTGCTCTCAGCTCAGTTCACAGCACAGCGCTCTTCTGTACTATAGAGTCCTGCTATAACACATCCCTCTGGTTTTCTAGAGAAGTACAGGAACATAAATGACTCATTTCAGAAACTAATCATCATATACTGGAAAACATGCTGTTCTAAGATTCCTACATGCCGACACCAAAAACACAGAGATAATCTGAAAAGTGAAAGAACCTTTAAAAGGTTTTAGCACAAACAAAAGGCTTTACGATGAACCGTGGCACATGGGAAGCCACAGACAGTCCAGCCTATCCGAACCTGAACAGCAGTTTAAACCTCTGGGGTAACTTTCTCCTGCACCTGGGTCAAGTGAGAGGACCAGACCACATAAATTCACATTTACGTGGTCAAACCAGCGACCAATAGTTGGTGTGTGCATTTGAGAAGACATTTACGGTAATCACGCCTCAGACACAGTGGATCTCACTGTGTCTTTGCACAGCACTCTTGCTTGCTGTGACATACATTGACATTTTCTCATATTGCTGACATATCGTTTGTGAACTTTGTCACTGTCAAGCAACAAAACAATGTAACATTAGCTGTGGCAGCTTTTGTGCTAATTTAACACATTCTGGCTGCCGTCTGGTGCCGTTATCTACCCTTTGTACTTCAGCCAAAAAAATACTGTCACACTTAATAATATGAGATCTTGTGAAAAGTAATCTCCTAAAACTCTAGCTGTTACTAAAATTAAAAAAGTACACTCATTGGCTGTTAATGTCTTCTGATGGCTTAATAACTAATAAGTCTGCTGACTTCAACTGTCTTCATTAGTAAAAATGATCTTGCTAAATAAATGAATAAATCGTTAAAAGTTATCACCAGATTTTGGGCCTACAGAATTTCTTCTTGGGTGTAGTCTAACCTGACATTTATTTACACTGTTGAGTGTTGAGTAATGAATATTAACCTCTGGTCTGCACTGTGTAACATCAACTATATTACTCTACATTTTACTCTCAATTGTTTATCATCTAAAATTGTTACTGATTAATGCAGCAACTCTCCATCCAGATCTGTCTTAATCTTTTCCCTCCATCTCTCTCTCGCTGTGAGGCAGAGTTCAGTCGCTGGTCAGCAGAAGCAGAAGCAGCAGCAGCTAAACTCCACCCGGGCCTTTATCTCCCTCCACCTCTCACATGTCAGTAAACACGTTGTTTCTCTGTGAAACACAAGTTATCAAAGTCTGCAGGTGCCTCAACAAACCACAATTCAGCAGGGGGACCTCAGTGTTTTCTGTTGAACTGATATTTAAACAGAGGCTTTAACACAACTAAAGAGAGCTGAGAACAATCTCAAGTTAAACTTACAAACCTGCGAAAATACAGTTCATGATACGAAGATGTGTAAAGTTTGGTGTTTGTTGATTGAGACCAGGGCTCAGAAATCTCTTCAGACAATTAAAACACTTAATATGTTACTTTTAAGCTCGCAGGTTTCTTGTTATAAATCGACCTTGGTGCTGTAGGAAAATTATACTGCACGTTTCTAAAACTATGAAATCATCCATGAAAAAAATGAAATGTTAATTACAAAAGATTACATCCAGTGAAAGAACTGACATTAATATTTGCCTTAATGTGTCTGAGGCAGCAGCTACAAATGGTCATGGAAGATAAACTATTTTAGTGACCATATATCTAAGTAACCAGGTTAGTCGTCTTCCTTCACCAAGCTGATGTCTAAACTGGTTTCTGTTATCGGGGATAGGAAACAGAGAAACCTGATGGATGCAGGTAGATTTCTCATTCACATGGCACATGGCATGTGGCCAAGGAATAATAGGAGGGAAGCCATTTTAACATGGCTAATCATGATACAGATACACAACAATCAACTGACAGAGTATTTACCAGCAACTATGTGATTTCTTTAATTTCTTCATTTTTAATGCCAAACATTATCTGGTATGAGCTCGTTGCATGTAAAATGTTAGTGTCACAATTTATATTGAAGAAATTGTGAAGGCCATTTTATTTCACAGACAAAATGATTAATGGAGGTAACCAATAGAGAAACTATAATCAGCACGAAAAAGTGGAACTGAAAACCAGTCCCAGTTTATCTCCTGGTTACAACTGACTAGAACATCTGAGAGAAAACACATGAACCCTCTGGTTTTTCTGGTACTGGACAACAACAACTGGAACCGCAGTGGACTCTCTGGAAGAAGATGTCATTCAACACTCTGGTAACTCCACTAAAAACCCTCCTGCGGCCGTCACTGGAGGACTTCTTGGACTGTGTGTGGCACAGCAGGTCACGTAGCCCTCAGCTCCTCCTGTTGCTTCTTCCTGTCTGACCGGCCTCCCGGGAAGAGCAGACTGATTGGCTCATTTCAGCTTCCTGTTGGCGTCCTCCCCAAAAACAGCCTGGCTCAGTGATCACACACCAGTGCAGAGGTATGCACTGTACTGCAGATAATCACAGCCTGCGCTTCTATGTCTCTATAGGTAATCACGCACACTGCACTGATATTAAAGGAGCTTATCAACAGCTTATTCATTTGTGTGTCTGCTCACACTGTAAGCGCACAGAGTGAACAGTCAGTCTATCAGATGCACAATATAACAACAGCAATACATAACTTTCACCTGCTGTTTAATGCTAAATATGCAGGTGAAAGAATAACGTGGAATACAGATGGTGAAGTGAAAATAGATAATCTAAATTATTAAAAATAAATCACAGTAAAAAGCAGACCCGCCTAAATTATCACTGGTGCAGCCAACTGTTACACAGGTAAACTGAAAGTGTATCAAGGATTGTAGTACAAATACACATGTACCTGGAGAGTGTAGTTACTGGCGAGTATCCTGGTCAGAACATTAGTTGTTGGTATTCTCCAAACCCACGGTTCAGTTCAGAGCGTGTCGTTTTATTGGAACTGGGGTCTCTTGAAACATACATGATGGTGTTACAATTTACTATATTGTGATTTCTAGGAAACAGTCATACACAACCACATGCATAGGTTCTGAGTAAAAACAACCAACAACATCGTACACAGCACTGTCATGCAGCAGACACAAAATAAACTGCTGACTGCCACGAATCTTAAGATGTAAATTATTGATTAAACATCAGTGGTGTTTTTGAGAATCTAACAGACACAGATATTACAGTATTGTGATGCTCGAGGGCATTAATATTTTGTTGCTGAAAAGCAGAAGTTGAGGCACGGACACCTTAACTTTTAAGTCACTGAGTATCGCTGGAATGTTTGTGAAGGCCGTATAAAGTTAATGCAGCAGTCTACGAGAAGAAGAAACACACAAACGGTTTCAAATCAACAAAAGTTAATGTTCTAGAGTGGCCAAGTTACAGTCCAGACCTCGATCCAAATGAGAATGTGCTGCTGGACTTGACACAACCAGGTAAAGCCTGTCCAAATGCGCAAAGCTGTCATTGTTGCTAAACAGTCATCTGAGGGGGGTAAATACTTGGGAACTGGGAACACTTATTTTCCATTTTATGTTTTTAATACAATTACATGAATTTGCAGAGATCAATGATGTACATTAACGCCACACCCTCCAGGTTTCTGTGCTCTTTAAAAAAATGTGAATGGAAATAACATTAAAAGTACAACACACAAGAGAGAATACTAGTCACACCTGATGTGATACCATCACATTGTTTGGCCTACAAGGCAACGCATGACCCATCTACAACACACCAACATGTGGACAATTAAATAGAAGCACACTCAGAAAATGCCAAAATAAACCACCACAGAGCAGGAATTAAATCTCACTACATTATGACAAGCTGAAGTGTTTTATAGACAAAAGGACAGAACATTTTTGGAAGAAAGCAGTTAAGAGCCTTTCTGATTCAACATGGACACACATGCAGTGATACACTGGTACAACAGTGCCTCTTTAAACAGGCCCATCACTGATGCTGACATACTAAAACCCCCTCTCCTGTGGTTCACCACCTTTGTTTACATATTTTCAGTACTTTGTTCAGAAAAAAGAAAAAAAACTTCTTCCAGATCTTTAGTTTTCCCTTCAAACCAGAAGATGACTCAAACCAGTACAGATGTTGCTCTCCTAGTTGTGGGTGCTGCTGTTTATGTTTCCTCTCACACGCGCTGCCTATTCATCCATTCTCACACCAATAACAACAAACCCCAGCGGCGCTGCGCGCGTGCACTTCCAGGTAAAAGTCTGTCATTGCGTTCAGCCACCTTCACGCTTCAAGGCCACAAATTTACTGATGCACAATAGTGAACAAAGACGTCCTCAGATTAGTCAGTGAGCAATGTATTGTTCAACGGGACAAGTCAGACGCCTACAGTCCACACCTCTCACAACATTAAACAATATCCTGCATTTATCAGAAGATTTACTACAAAGATAAACATGTGTCATCAGGTGTGTCCTTTTGTTCGGCTATAATCCCACATTTAGTGTCAGTAGCCTGCCACTGGGGTTAAACCACAATGCAGTACTAATGGTTATTAGTAATGCAGCTTACACTTTACTGTCACACACCTTAGTGGGGTCATTCTAACACATTTAAACTGAACCACTTTTACTGAATTTTCCTTTACAGTAACTCATCTTAGTAACTAATGTCACAGCCCTAACGTCCCTAGCTGATGTTATGCAATCACACCATCACGGTATTAGGACGCAATCACAGCATAAAGTTTCACCAACAGCAACAAAAGATTAACTTTTGCAGGAATTGTGCTGCAAGTTACTAATAATGATAAGCTTGCGTCCCAGTTCAGGGCTATTTATATTGTGTAGTTAGCATTGTCGTTAGCCACGTTCCTGATCCTTGGATGGATGCCTGTTTAAGTCATGAGGACAATAAATAAAAGCTTAAATTGCCGGTGATGTGTAAAATTTATAGTAGTTACACGTTAAGAAGCATTAAATTGCTGTAAACATCAGTTCCATAGAGCTAGCTAGCTAGCATAGCTACCGTTAGCAGAGAGAATCGTGAGGCTAGCTGACGGTGGCTAACTGGTCGGCTACCCTTTAGCGGAAAGCTAACAAGCGAACAAATAGCGTCGTGTACTTGTTTTAAACGAATAATATTCGCGTCAAACACACACAGCGACACAAACTTGAGAGTCCAGCATCGAGTGAAATGCAGGTGGTGAGCACAGCTTGTGTGGCTAAACCGAGGCCCACCGTGGCCCGCTACAAGGCTAACTGCTACCGACATCCATTATCGGACGCTGTGCTTGTGATATTTTTAGTGTTGAAAGTTACACGGAGATTAAGTGAACAGCTTAACAACAAAAGCACCGACATTTGAAGCTGAGGTTATAGACGTTAAGCCTGATCCAAAACCAACGTACAACGGTGAACAGAAGGTTTTTACAGGTGTTGACCTAACGTCCTACTTGTCGTGTGGACAATTACCGATGCGGCGCTGTCAAACCTGTAGGTCCATTATCGGACAACCGTTCAAATTCCTGAATTACCATTCATCTGTGGTTAAGTCACTAAATTACGGTCTAATTAGACAACATGAGAATACAACCAATTGATATGTTGACATGGAGTTGTTTAAATTAAACCATATGTTAAAAACACACTGAATAAACCAGCACTGGTTTAAACTGGTAGCAACAGAAGGGACACCAAACCGCCATTAACAGCTACCAAGACATGTGACCAACCGACAGAGAAACAGTAAAAAGTAAATGTTAGTGTGTTTAAAATGGGCGACACCGCATGAAAATAGTGGTTCAACCTTCGCACGTAAGGAGAAATAAGCAGGTCAGACGGGGACGTGTCCGATGATAGACGCATGCCTCTTAGCTCCCCGGTCTCTCCAGACAAAGACAGCAGCTAGCCTACTGAGCTAACCCCCGGGATAGCTAGCAGGCTATCCCGCGTTTCAAAAAAACGAATCCAAATCCCACCAAGCGGGCCCACTTCACCATGTCCACTTACCCCGTTTGGAATCCCTTTCCGACCAACGTTCATGTGCACTCCATAGGTTCCGATAATCCCAGTAAAAACAGTTAAGACAAGCTTCCAAACTGGTGGATCGAACAGGCACAGACCAGTCAACGTGCTCCCAGTTCACTGGACCGCAGCCATCACACGGTCACATCCCGGAGAAAACTGGAAAACAGCGGGAAACACCGACATTTTGGAGTCAGTTCTCGGGCCTGGACCAAAATAAACCTAATCCCAGATATTCCATGACTGCGTGTGTTATTCCCAGAGCTTCCAGATCCGCGTTATCCCTGTTAACAGACGCACAGACAGCAACAGACAGATAAACAGCACCGTGGGGCTAAATGGCTGTAGGTACAAAGCAGCCAAAGCCCGGAGCCTGGATCACTGGAGTCACTGGACCTGGATTAGCTGGACTGGATCAGTCCCTGGATCTGGATTCAGTGAAAGTGAAAACGGGAATCAGTCCAGAGCACTGTAAATAAAACATTAAGTAACCAAATACTGCACTTAAGTAAAATTTTGAGGTACTTCAGAAATATTGCCATTTAAGTTACTTTTACTTTTACTCTAGTGCTTATTTTAACAGCATTAGCTTTTTTAGGTTCTTATTAAAACACTGTAAAACCACTAAAATGTATTTATAAATAAAATTAAAACTTGTGTATTCGGTATTCAGGGGTCTCCACAGCGAATCACTACTGTCTGTTCACGTTTCCTTTGAATCTTGCTGACACTCTTCTGTCACACAACACTGACACCTTCTCCACACACTCCACCCCGCCTGCACTGCACCTCTTTTCCCCGTCGCACTGAACTGTTGACACCAAGTACTTAAACTCTTGCACCTTCCATACACATGTATTCTATCTTACTACGACTGACATTCCTCTTCACACCTCTCCTACACCCACCACCTGCTCTCCTCTCTCAAGGTTTTATCCCCATCTAATGTTTGCTTAAAGCTGGACTTCAGTATATTTATTAAAGTAGTGTATTCCAGTATTTCCACCTAATTACAACCTTGCTTCTAAGGAAGTCCAGACACTGTTTAAAATGTAAACATCTGCAAATCATCTAGAACCTAATTCTGACTAAAACAGAGCACAGACACATCAAATGCTGAAACCAGAGCTCTGGATAAAGAAGGGTTGCAACACTGAGAAGTCGAAAACAAGATGTGATTCAAGTCCCCTCAGCAGTTCCCACAGAGACTGAGCAGGATTTAGCTTTTTACAACAGAACCTGAACAAACCCAGAAATGATAAATATGTTTTGGTAAGCAGTTCATGAAAAGAGCCAACAGTCCTTAACTGGTTTAACATCTTAATCTGTTAATTTGGTGGTTGGTAATAAGGAGAACTGCTGTAAAACATCATGTCTACATTCTGTGTACATGTAATAGAGTCATAATCCAAGATGATTGTAACTTGTTACCTCAGGAAACGTGTATAAAAGGTTTAAAGCAGGCGGCACAGAGGTGTGTTTAGCAGCGTTCATTCTGGAGGTGAGGAGAACCACAGCTTTAGTTCAGCTGCTTTGCAGTTTGGATTCTTCACTTCATATTTTCAGTGGGTGGCAGGTCTGGACTGCAGACAGACCAGTTCAGCACCTGGACTCTTTCACCACTGAGCCACGCTGTTGTGATTCATGTACAATGTGGTTTGGCACAGTCTTGGTGCAATAAACAAGTCTTTCTCTGAAAACACTTCATCTGGATGGCAGCATATGTTGTTCCAGAACCAGAATATGGCTGAGCGTTAACGGATCCTGTGGCTGAGCAGGTTCCCCACGCTGTGTGCACCAACACAGCCACGTACCACCACAGATCCAGCTGGTCTCGCTCCTCTTTAGCGTGGAGGTCACAGTCTGATGAGTCTTTTTGACTCATCAGAACGGTTCCTGGGTTCAGGCCAGAACCAGGTTTAGATCAGGGCCTGCAGGAAATGAATGCAGATCAGTGTAATGTCCTCTGAAGTGGCAGAAGGAGGTTGGTGGTACGGAGGCAGGGACGGTGATGTCATGTCAAAATTATCATATCTTTGTTGCCATGGCAACTCGGTGCGTGTCTGTTTTCTATCTGATTGCACCTTTAATCACTGTCCTGCGCAGACAGACCAGCACACTTACATTTACATTTTTATTTGGGTGACTGAGGTTCAGGTCACAGCAGTAAAGATAGAGAGATGGACTGATCCAGGAGCAGCTGCAGTCGCATCATGCAAACGAAAATACACCTTTATATGTTGATGCAGTTGTTGTGTCCTGATGATCAGTTCTATCACATTAAAACAATGTTTCAGATTCATGTGTACCTACAGGTACATCATTTACACGTACACACACACACACACACATCATAATAATCATACTAAATAATAATAATGATAATAAATGCATTTTCTGGCCTCTGTGTAGAGGAGATATAAAATGAATGTGAATGAAAAAATACATTTGAGGAAAAATGTAGAACTTTGGAAAATAAACAATATATCTGGACATTGTTCTAGTTTCTAAATACATTTATGAATTTTGTGAAATTACATTTTTATTAACTTCAAATTTAAACTACAACAGCATGAAGTGTGTGAAACATCAGTCTTTTCTGTGACACACTGAGCTCCTCTCCTTTCCTCCAGTGTTTTATCTGCTATCTATCATGTGACCTGTTTTCTCTCTTCCTTTCCACTCACCCTAGCTGGTCGAGGCAGATGGCCGCCCACCCTGAGCCTGGTTGTGCTGGAGGTTTGTTCTATTAAGGGAGTTTTTCCTCTCCACTGTCTCCTCGTGCTGCTCAGTGGGATTTGTTGGGTTTTCTGTATAATTCTATTGTTACAAGATGTTGTTGTGAACTTACACTCTGAATGTGGACGTTACTGCCTTTTCAGATGCAGATGCTGAGTCTTCACAGTCGTTCACACTCCCAGCCAGTTAATTGGCAAGTTAACTTTAACTAGTTAGTAAGTCCAGTTGTCCCTGAACAGCACCTGGACAAGCAGAGTGAGTTGCGTATGCACTCAGAGAAGTTGTGCATATTTATGTGTGTAGGAAGACGTGATTGACAGGTTAATCATTTGCCACCTGAAATTAGACTGTGACTCAGGACCAGGTCTGCATGTTCATGTAGAGTGACAGTTTGTCAGTGATGTCAGCGCGCTGAAGTTGAAGCTTGACAGATCTGCAACAAACACATCAGATCAGATCGTTTGCAGTGATACAGGGTGATCGATATCTCTGATACGAGTCCCAACACTGAAATGAAAACAAACTGTGTCAGTTTCACATCACAGATCAGTCTCCGGCTCCCTCTGACTGTCTCTTCGCTTTGTAGCATAACAACCAGACTTCAAAATAAATTCACCCCCCACAGCGTTTCATCACAGCAAGAGCAGAGAACACACTCCCACTCAGTAGCAAACATGTCCAATTAATCCCACACACACACACACACACACACACACACACACTGGACATGGTGTCCTGAGTGATGCTGTTGAACTGAACAAGTGTTTAAAATCTGCCCCTGGCGTCTAGTTTCATCTGTATTCAGACGAGAAGCTGCAGAATAGAATTAGTGGATTTTACATTCTGGTCATTTCTAACTTGTTTCCAGACACGTTTCCACTCAGGCCTATTTTACATTTCAGATTTAATACAATTAAACGAGTGGAGGAGAACTCAAAGGTCACAACTCTCAGAAATCAGAGTTTACACATCACAGACACAGTGAAGGTTTCGCGTCAGGTCACAGAACGATTTCAGTAATGGACAGATCTCAACTCTGCGGGGTCAGCGTTCACCCTGGGTATGAAATGCACTAATAAGTATGATTACAGTCTGTAATCATAGTAAACTCTACTATTACACAAATGCAGTTGTTTTGTCTTCATCTGGTTTCACTCTGGAAACATGTATCCAGCTGCTCTTCCTCTACACCACTGGTTTTACCCTCCTGTCCCACACAGGTCACACTGCAGACGTCCTACCTGGGTATTTATCTCTTCTTCCATTTGAGACTGGACTGAGGACTGTCCACTAACTAAGTGTGAAACAGATGACTGACACCTGCCAAAAAACACGGTCCTCTTCTGAGTGCGAGGCCGTTGCAGTTTCCCCTTCAGTTTAACTGCAGCTGACGGCTTCATACAAGCAGAGAGACAGTGTCCACAGGGAGCCTGTGTGGAAGAATCCCTTCGCACACATCCTCTCTCTCTGTCAAGCAGTTCACGTTCAGCTGTGGTCATGTTGAATCTCTCACACAGCTCATTTATTTCCGAGGAGAAGACACAATGTGGCTGCTGGTCCAGGAGCGGAGCAGGCCTGCTGTGACCTGCTGTGACACAAACCAAAGAGGAAATGTTTCACAGGGTGAAGTCACAATGAAGAAAACCTTACGTCATATTTATGTGATAAAAGTCTTCACAGGAGCCAAAAGCTGAGAGAAGCCAGCGTGAAGTGTCTCTGGATGTTTGCAAAGAGTTAGAATTAAAATGGAACACAGGTCAGAAATCAGAGGAAAACTGAGCCTGGATCAGATCCCGGAAATAGTACAATCTTCTCCAGTCCTCACTGCTGACATTAGATTACTTGAATTTTCCACATTAAATACAAATTAAATGCTATTATTGATATGTCACAGTCTAGTTGTAACATGTATTATCATTATTATGTCTATATTTACTTAGAATATCCTAACTGAGCAGAAACAGTGCAAGCTAGGATCCTACCTAAAGGTTACTACCTTTATCTCAGTGAGGAGGTGTGTCTTGCCTTGTTGCCATGGATGACACATGACTTTAAAGGGTGTGATTGGTTGATGAATAGTATATTTAGTGACCTGAGTGAAATGTATGCTTGAACTTTATGTTTCTACTGAGTGTGAGACTGTTAATGTCCAGTCAGTGTGAACATAATCTCAGTCTCAGTGTGTTGTGTTTTACATGGTGTGTGTTTGTTCACCACCATCATCCTGTAGCAGGTAGTGCCGCAGCCACCCTCCACTGTCCAGCTGTGTTCACGTTCATATGAATTAGTAAAAATGATTAGCTTTCTGTGTGGGTGTGGATTGCTATAAATTAGATCGCACTTTATTTATTATTATTACACATTAGTTTATATTATATTATTTATTCATTCATCTTCTGAACCACTTAGTCCCCGCAGGGGTCACGGGTGTGCTGGAGCCTGTCCCAGCCATCTTATGGGCAAGAGGCAGGGTACACCCTGGACAGGTCGCCAGTCCATCACAG
>OMLM01016066.1:0-50672 GCA_900302695.1 Helostoma temminkii | reverse complement strand
TGAATCCCTGTTCAAAGCCACTTCAGTATGTCCATCCGTTCAAAGGGGACTAACCTTATTACTTAAATCAGGATTTGAATGCATCAAACACTGATCTGACTGTTCAGTAATACTGTAGCCTGCACTAATTCATCACACTAATGTTTGAGACACGGTTTTCAGATTATGAATTTGTCTTTCACAATCTTTTATCTTTGACAAAGTAACATACTGTGTATCACAACTACTGTACATTGCCACAATTGAAATATTGTTCTCAGAAATATAAAGCCGATGCACAAATGTAAGTGATGTGTTTTATAGTGTGCTCTAGCATCAGTAGAGCTACCGTCAGCAACAATGAAGATTTGTGGCAGAGATTTGTTCCTCCTGGCTACATGTTGAGGTGTCCACGCTGCCCAGTTGGTAGAGCATTTGTTAAATAAAGGTCAGTGGTCAGGTCCCAGTTCTTCCTGGCCATATGTTATCTTGGACAAAACACCAAAACCCTGTATTATCATCATCATATATGTGCAGCTATCAAAGAATCATTTCTTCATAAAGCTCAGATGTACCAGACAAATGTGAATCTTTCATGCTGCAAGCAATGACACAAACAAGTAAAACTTTAAAAGAACCAAGAGGTGTTCAGCATCTGCTCTAGTCAGCTATACAGTTCCCTAATGTAATCACCGTCAGTGAGCCTATACACCCATCTGTTTCTGTGTCTTGCTGTAAGTGTTGATTAAGAGTGACTAATTACACCTGTTGTCTGCCTTAGTCTAGGTGTTCACTTCCAGGACTGAATTAGCCAAATAATTTACAGCCAATACATTTAGCAGAATAGACAATTTCTCTCAATGCACACACACTGGCAACTAGTTCTTTTGAATGCTAGATGTTATGTGAAATCTCTTTATACCCACTATGTAATCTTGTCAAGCCGGTAGATGTGATTAGACTGTAAACCACAAACAACATTTAGCTTAAACTGTTACATTAGTCTACACCTCTAGTGTTTCCAATTGTTTTGACAATCTGCATAAACAGCTTGGAGACATTTATAGCTGAATGTCTGAGTTCCTAACAAGGTTGTAATGGAGAAGAGATTTTGGGTCAGTGTGAAGCTTTGAGAACGGCACTTTTTGCCACCTGCGAAGAAGAAGCAAAAGTTTTAAATGTAATTTACACCTCTGATGAACAGTTTTAAAACTGTTCCAGTCTTACGTTTAATGTTTTGATAATTAAGTGTTGAACTCCTAACTCAGAGGTAAACTTCAGCATCTTTACATATTTCAAGTTAGGTGTTTTGTGTGTAGCTATGGTTAACTGATCTTTAGAAACCATGCCTAAATGCTATAAAATAAATACTTATTTTCTTTTCCATCAACTGCATCATTTTATTTATCTTTATCATTGCATTTTTTCATACATCTACTTTAATACTTTTTCTACTGTTACTGTTTATTCGTTGACAAGAGCCTGGTCTCCAAACAGATGTGGAGATCACAAAAAAGTCAAAATTCAAATCAAACTGATTTGAGAAAGTGATTAGCCCTATTTATGTCAAGTGAGTATTGTGTCAATGTATCTAAAGTGTAAACACAGGGATTGTTGAAAATATGTAATGAAAATATAAAAAATGTTTTTATATTTATATTAAAATCTTGGCAGATTACTTTTACCTTAGGTATAATGTAATACAAATCAAATTGCTTGTTCTTTATAGACATCACTGTTTTAATTTAACCTGAACCAGACTGAATTTACAGATCAACACAATGCAAGCTCAAAATAAAGGCAGATAACAAACTCAACTTCCCCATTGGTAACTGAAACCAAAGCTTGTTTTTCAGTTTGACTTGTACATATGCAAGATACAGACATTCTACATGCTTCTTCACATTCTGTCAAAATGAGATAACTGTAGTATTCTTCAACAGGAAAATAAATATATAAATAAATAAATACAGCCTTGTGGTTGCATGAATGTTTGACCTTGGACTATCAAAATCTAATCAGTTCATCTTTGGATGTTTCTGCCAATTTTGCAGAAATTCTCTCAAGTTCCAGACATATCCCATTCAAGAACTAACAAAACAAGGATGAAAGCAATTGCTGACAGACTGCACAGTTGTACACAAAACATATGCAACATATATGTGCACATAATTACTAGGGTTAAGCTTCTATGCTGTGAGGCCAATAAGATTTTATCTCTTTCTGCCATGACTGCAAACACTGTCAGTGATCCAATGCATTAGATACATAGAATTTAATTAATACTCATGAAAAACTATGCTTAACAGCTTTTAAGAAGCAAGCAGGTAACTCAGTTCAAGTAACATGTAATTTCCGTATTATGAAGAATAAAAAAGTAAATTAAGCTTTCACAAAGAGGTCGTTCATACCCGCTAATAAAAAGAAATATAAAGTAGCGAAGCTGTTAGCCAGCTGTGTTTGGAGAAAACTTTAATGGGTAAGACAGAGATGAATCCGAACATGAGGGGGGGGGATGTGAGGGAACTACAGGGTCACACTGTGTCACTTCTTCAGGTGAGTTATAAGCTTAATTGTGTGTACTTTACAAAAGCACAACTGCTAATTTTGATAATGGCATCTGACTGTGAAACATTAACAGCACAATTTTTTAAAGAGACACACAAACTTTCTCTTAAAACGTGTAATGCTAGTGTTTTCAAACCTTTGATTTGACTCCACAGGTGAATACATGCTCAGCCTCTGCCATGTTTGATGTGCTCCACCCTGGTGCACATCAAACATGGCACATTCACAGCTCACATTAACATAAAGTAGGTATATTTAAGAAGGATAAACCAATAAAAATATCAAATTATTGTCTTGGGGGCATTTCTAAATGAATGCACAAACATCTAATGACTATATTGATGCAGACATGTAATATCAGATAAATCTCCATTTCTTTCCAAAATCTCATCTATTCACACGCACGCAATCTCATTCTGCGCGCACGTGTTCATATATCGATACAAAACGGTTTGTCTTCCCATCCCTAATAGTTATACTCCATGTCACCATAGTGTTACTTTGCATGGACCTCAGTGACCGCTGCCAGAGTCCACGACGGAGCAAATTTATAGCTCTGCTGACAACAGGAGAATCAATATGTGATTATGCGGATACGGCACAGCATGATGTTATCACCTTTAGGCCATTACACGCTACACATTCACAAACACAATCAGCTAACACAAAACACACTTAATGTCTTTTCTAACAAAACAACACTGCTCAAAAACAGGTGGGTAGAAAAAGGGTTGTGTCAATAACAGCACAATACATGTACAGTATATGAGCTGCAGAGATCAATGCAAGGTGATGGATCCTGCTGCTGTTTGTCATGGAAACTACCTTGAAACACCAGGACCACTGAAACCCCTGTGGGTTTAGCCCCAGGTCTTTCCTTTCAAAGCCACGTGGTTCAGTCCCACCCCTCCAAAAAAAAAAAAAACCCCAAAAAAACAACGAACAATTGCTCTTCCCTTCTGGGTACCGATTTCACATTCATGTCTATTATGCATGAATGTCATTGGATGCAGTGAATCAATGCAAAACAGAATAATAAATCATGTATTCCACTGGTTCTTCCTGCCTTAAGCGATGCAGGAGAGAGAACTGAATGCCACAGCCTGCTTGGCAAAATAGGTTATTTTTTTGGGAAGGTGGTTTAGAAGAAATCTGAATGTTCTCTTTTACGATCTGCAGCCTCGATATTAATACACAATTGCAGCTGGTGTGCTAGTAAAACCTCCAACCAGGTACAGCTGTTAAAGGTGGAATAATAATTGTCTTGGCGACAGTTGGTAGTCAAATAAGAGATAGCATACGAACACACACATGCCTCATTGTCTCAGTATCCTCAGTGCATTTGGATGTATTCAGTAACGTGAAATGATGAGGGCTTTGGTGTCTGTCTTGTTCTGAGCACACATCTGTTTGGCTGACAGGCAGAAAACAGAGAAGAAAGGGAGATGGAGGGGAGTGGGTGGAGGACGAGCTGGAGGGTGGTGCAGGAGAGGACATACCCAGCAGCTGACTGCTAGTATCATGGGAGTTCAACAAAGTGCAGCAGCATGGCTTTCCAGATGGAGTTCAGAGAGAAGTGTCTGCCTCTGTGTGTCTGTGTGTGTCATATTGGACTTGAGCATGTTTGTCTTTGAGTGTTGTTTAAGTTGAGTATGTTTAAGTTGATCATTTACTGATGCATATATGCTAGCATGTCAGTGTGCTCATATACAGTAGCTGTGTGTGTGTGTGTTTAAGAGAGAGACGCATCACCAGTGGTGGCAGGTGCTTGCTGTGGACCACAAATGAGGCCACTGACTGACAGCTTGTCTTTGTGGCCAAGCATGCCCCAATTTATTCTCTCTCTCTCCCTCTCCCAGACTTCAAGCCCCTTTTCACTTTGATGGACAATATGTCCTAGTTCCCCGCAACACTCGGCTGCTGTATAATTAAATGTCAAATAACTGTTACCCATCACTTGGACCGGAAATGTATTGTTTGTGTCAAATAGAGCACTAAATCAGAGAAATGGAAAATTCAGACTTATTGCAGCACCTGCACTTTTGCATTGATTGAAATATTGAGGACAATTGGATTGTTGTAAAGTTGTGGCAAAGTTAGAGTGTATCCAAATCTGTGTTTTCTCAGTATTTCAGATCTAAAGTTACATTTTAAATCTTGTATTGCATTTTCTCCACACTACACTAAAAGAAATGACTGGATATACATTAAACGAGCTAATTTTTATTTTATTGATCATAGATAATATAAGCTATCAGTAACATTATTGTAATCTCTTCTGGTTTGGTTGGGCTTCAATGGTTGATCATTTGAATTATCATTAAGAGTGATCTCTAACTCATTAGTCCTAAAGTAAATCTCCCATTAGAGACCAAGTACTCCAGCTGCAGTAAAATGTCTCTATATGTCAGCCTATGTAAACCTGACCAAGGTGTGCCCTGCCTTTTACCATTCATCCAATGACAGCCAACATTTATTTAAAGCTGCATTATTTTAAATTACTGTGTATGAAACTGACATTTTCTCCCCTTTGGAATTGTTCACATTTTTGGGAAGAGCTGGAACTGATGAGAGCAGTAAGACCGAACCACAACAAACTGTGGGGGGGAGGCAAAACAATGACACAAAGGGTGATAAAACACTTAATAATGCTAAATAATAGTTGATGATAATTGTAGGTTCGTTACTAAAAGTGACATCACATTACACAGTCATTTTATACATTTGTTGCTGTAACTTAAATAATGATAAATGGAGCTTACATTACATACTAACTGATTGTTATTGTGCTTTATGATTTTTTTCCAACTGTTTACTTTTTATTGCATCTTTAATTGCTGTGGCAAGCAATATTGTAGCACTCCAAAGACATAACCTGAATCTAGCACATTTGTTTATTTTATTACAGTTTTTAACCAGGTAGTCACGTTTGCATAAAGCATGTCCTCATCACTGAAAACAGTATATACAAACAGGACGACAAGATTAAAATGCAATTTGACATGACATGTCTGAAAAGACAGCAGCTTAACAAATCAGTTCGAATATTTTACATATATCAATAAACATTAAACTTCACTTGCACTTAGAGTAGTATAACATGGCAATTCAAAGACCTTGGAGAATAGTATATTATCATTCAGCCAACTAGGAACATTAATAGAACAGGAGCCGACAAAGAAATTGGACAAAATCACTCATCTTGTCTCCCAAGGAGAAGCATTCATCTTGAAATGGTCCACTTGAAGTTATTCTCCACCATAATACCATTCCCTACAAAACTCAAATGGTAGCTCCTGATTTTACATTTGCTCCAATGAGAGCACATCTTTCTAAAATAGCCTTACAGCTGTCTTTTCTTAGTGCAAAATGTGTCATTGTCCTGTGTTTTTGTAGCCAAATGCAACCATCTCATGAAAGCTTTACATTTTTAATGCTGTGCATCCTGTTCTGCTGTTAAGTGTTTCCTCCCAGCCAGCCTCTCAGTCACTGTTGTACTCCAGACTGTGTGGAGAAGTGGAACAGAATAGTAATGTTGCCGCATTTGAGATACTGGTTTATGTCTTGTAAGTGTGCAACATGTGATGTAAAAAACGAATGTGAGTCAATAGCATAACAGCTGTTTAATCAAATGAAAGGACTTGCTGTAGTGTGTAGGTATGTGCAAAATATGGCAATACAACACACACACACACACGTGCATTTGTTTGGGTGCACAGGTGCTGAACTGTGCATGTGCCGCAATGTTCCTCCACACATCAGGTGGAGGCTGATAGTAACGGAAATTGCACTTTGTGCTCCATTGCAAACAAAGGAATTTAAACTTACAGTTTGCAGCACACACACAGCTCCACACACGCACACATCAGAGCTTAATCAGTTGAAGGAAATAGCATGTGCTCCATGTCTAATTGAAAGCAGGCAGATGTCTGTGGGCTTTCATAAAGGAAACTCAACATCAAAATCCTGTAAGCGGTGCAAAGAGAAATGTGAACAAATCTCGGTTTCGTTAGATCAGACACAGACAGGCCCACACCCATGAGGAAGCCTCTAATCGATACTAAAACAGTGAGAACTAGTCCAGGCCAAGACACAAGAGAGCGATAATGAGAGGGAGAGAAAACGGTAGGGAGAGAGAAAGCGAAGATTGGTGGGAAGAGGGAGCAAGCAGGTGAAATGGGGAGAGAGTGTCGAGAATAAGAGAGAAAGCAATTGGAGTCAAGAAAAGTGGATGAGACAGAAACGAGAATAAGAATAAAGGCATTTGGCAGGTGTCTCTGCCTCTAAGCAGCATGGCTGAAGATTCACTATGTGGCAATTTAATTGTTTTAAACGGCTTTAAACATTTTGCCTCAAGACGTGTGACATAATCACTGCTAAAGTGCGGAGAGAAAAACTGCAGTAAGTGGATGGAGACAGACGTAGGGCAGAAACATTTAGCCTTCTCTCCATCTCCAGTGAAAATGACTTGCTTTTCTGAACACTGAAAATCTTTCTAAGCATAAATCCCGCTTCTGTCTCTAACTAATTAAATACATATTTAAGGGCAGGGAAAACTAACAATCTTGTCAATGTGGAAGATGTGAATACAGATACAGACAGCCACAGGTTAGGCTCCAGTGCATGCACCTCTTTCCTATGGAAGCTTTAGGTAGTCTGGCCTTTGATTGTTACTTGGTTTTATATCTTAGCTTCTTGCTGTGGTGCAGTGGTTCATGGAGAAGCACACAACTTATTAGATTTTTCAGAAGAAAGCACTTTGCTCGTCTTGAAAAATAAGGATTAAACCGTCCTGCAGGAAAAACTGAATTGCACCTCAATCGATGTGGTTACACAGCTTGGAGTGCATAGCATCCCTGCCTCAATGTAGACACCAATCACTATGGATGGGTCCCTTATGGGCAAGCTAATGTGGCTTCTTATCTTATTTGATCCAAATTGCATCATGTTCTTTTAATGAGGTAGCAATTCAGCTTGGGGGTGTGTTTCCCAGTGATTGGAAAAATAAGTCAGGTTCAGACACATGCGTGTTCGTGTTTTTTCTGTGCAGTATGTAAAGAGAATGGCTGTTACATGTCATAGGGTCTATACCGTTTGTTTTTCACACATATTCCTGTTTCAGGCTGTTACATATAGTCAAATAAGAAAACAAATCTGAACATCAAAATTGATCAGGGTTAATGAAATTGATCAAGGCTAAGTGACTTATGGTGTCAAAGTGTAAATGTGTAGGTTTTATTCTATTTCTGTTTGTTTTAATGTGATCTCATAAAGCAGTCAGATATGCTCACACATATCTACATTATTGTTCTACAGAAGGGCAGGGTAGTTTAAATATAAATATTCCATTACAGATTCCAGAACATGGGAGGCTTTTTTAAATGTTTTCTGACTAAATCTAATCTGTCTTTCTTCTTGAATCTTACTAGTGTTTTGTACCTTGTTGTTAACACTGTATTCACATTCATGAAGGAGTCTCATGATTCAAGAAAAGGATTCTATGTTCATTCACTTTAGTTTTATTCAGTGGTCTTCCAGGTCTTGTTGTTGAGCTCACCAGGGATTTCCTTCTTTTTAAGAATGTACCAAACTGTTGATATGGACACACCTAAAGTTTTTGCCATGTCTCTTACAGATTTATGTTGATTTTCAGCTTATAATGGCCTTACTTATTTGCATAGAGATCAGTACTTGATACCAATTCCTTATTTGTTTTGAACTAATGAGGGAATGGACATAGTCGATTAACTTCTTGTCAGTCGGTTGCCCAAATACTATTGAGCCCTGAAAAATTGAGGTACTTTGCTGTAATATCTAAAGGATAAATGCCATAATTTTTGTAATACCTCAAAATTAGTCTAAACTAAAATAATCACATCTTGGTTGTTTTATTTAAAATCAATTGTGAGGCAAAATCATAAAAAACTCTGTCACTGCCCATATACTTTTGGACCTAACTGTATGATATCTGCAGCATGGAAATTAGATTTAAAATACACAGAAGGTCTACTTAGCCAGGTCATAGTTTAAATTTTTTCCTTAAAAATCTTATGCAATCTTGGATCTTGTGATCTTCTTTGACTTAGACTCATTTTCAGTGTTTGGGATTTACACCCTTGCATTTGCAGTATAAATATTAACTCATCTACACGTTGCACTCATGTAGCCCTAAATCATCACATTCCCAACTCCAGGTTTTATGTTAGTCACAAGCCCTTTTTACATTGTTTCTTAAAGCCTGGATTATACAGGCATTTTGTTTCCACAATGTTGCAAATTTAAAGGGGGTGGAGATTGTTAAGCTCAGGTGTGGGGGTAGTACAACTGCTACATCTATCACAGGTTGATCTCTGTGTAAAAGGAGAGAGGCAGCTGGAGGCTTGGTGCAAAGGGGTAAGACATTCTGTTGATGTGTTATTTTTGTAACTGCCTCCAGGTTTCCCCTGGGAGATTCTCTAAAGACCGCTACAGTGTGCAATTCTGGTGTTGACAGAGGTAACGAAAGGCATGGAACAAGGCTGGGATCAGGCTGGTTGAGCAAAGCTACCAAAACTGTTGTTGTGGTAGCAAAACACCTCTAGTGGCTGCCTTTAATTACTTGGTCCACTTTACATTGTTTTGAAAGCAACACCAACATGGTGATGCCAGCAGCTGTCTGAAAAGAACAGGGCAGCGTTCTTTGTTGTAATAATGGGTCAACTGAATATCGAATGTATATATAAAAGAAATTCGTGCACTTACATCTCATGAAATGGACACACTTCTTCTGATGGTGCTTTGCTTTACTGTTTTTCTCCCAGACTTAGATTTGTCCTTGCTTTGTACCTCAATTGTCACTTTGGATAAAAGCGTCTGCAAATGACTAAATGTAAAGTGCTAACGTCAGGCCTCATCATCTGATCCAGGCTTACTTTTGTGTTCGGCATCAGGCATCTTTTCATTTTCTTTACCAAAGTTTAATCTGCACCATTTTCCACAGATTGTCTTTAAGTCAGAAACACATATCCATACTAACGCTTATAAATCCACATCCATGTATAGGGAATGTTGCTGTTGTTGTTAATATACTGACCCATGTTACATCAGACACAAACTTTATTATTATAACCTTGTTTGTGGAAGTTGTGCTTTGGCATCAGCATTTTTTCTGTAGTGTGTAGGTTTAAATTATACATAAGGTTAGATACCCTACACTTCCACTTAAAGAACAATTCGGTTACATAAGAAAAAACATCCTATATTTTAGGCTGCCCAGACACTTATTTAATTAACTTCTACTAAGTACATCATGTAGCCTCATTAAGCCCTTTTAGAGAGACACATGGTTGGACAGTCATGCCATGCCAACACTGGACTATTCATTCTTCGGGAGGATTTATGCCTGAAGCTTTTTGGCAACACTTTACTTTGGAGATAAAGAATTGGCTGCTGGAGGGAGTACGATCAGTAAACACGAAAACCAAGCAAACAGATTTGGGATTCAGTGTGTAAACACCACACCGTGTTCTGAAAACGCCCCCATCTTGGTGTTTTAGCTCAACTTCAAAAGGTCTATGTGCATGTGGTTTTGTGTGTGCTGCATATTTGAATGAATGTACTGTACGTGCGTTCCCGTGGGTGTGCATGCAGGAATCCAGGCCATTTGTTTGTACATGTTTATTTATGTACTAAAATATGTTGGAGCATTATCATTCTGCAACACCTTTTCATCCCTCTTGACAGGAGTAGCTGAACACCGAGTCCTGAAGCCTTAAATGCATTTAGGAATGCATGCAAATGACAATTGATCAGCTATAAACAACCCTCTATTAAAAAGCTTGATTCAAACACAAGCTGTATTTTAACTGTTTCCTTCAGAATAGCAGTTTTATTAAATAAAGAAAATGTAGAAATTTTTTAATTTTCATATAATTCTACTTCAACCACTTATTCTAAGATACGCAGACTCGTGTATACGTTTACTCCCTTTTTGCTAAGTCATACCTGCTGATTTTTAAAAATAAGAATGGCCCAAATGTCTAATGACTCCCTTCTTGGAATAAACTTTCTCCAATGTAGCAGATGGCAATGATTTACATGTAAGACAACCTTATCTGCTGCTCACGGCTGCTGCCGGACAAGCGACGGGTTCAGATAGCATCCTTTCCTTCATTCCTCAACCATGCCCTAAAGGGAGAATATGCACACATCTGTTATTGACCTGCAAGCTGGTTAATGAGCAGCAGGTGCAGAACATGTATCACATGTATCAGCATGCTTTGCTCCAGTATTTGCTCTGTGTGTGTGCTTTCGTGTCTGTGTGCTCACGCGTGAACGTTATTATCCAAAGAAACTCTGCTGCAGAAATGTTCCTCCACTCATCACATTGGCCTAGCTGCCAAAGGGAAGTTAGCTCACATATGGCAATGTAGTCTTACATTATAAGACTTGTATTATTGACAGGTAAATTACTCAGTGTGATAGAAAAGCCTTTTTTTTTTTGCATTCATTATTTTTCCCCAGCAAGCCAAACTGGGATGTTTTCATCTTGCCTATTATATTATTATAAGTTATTATGTCACGTGTTAGCTACAAATCCACCAGCCTCAGTGCTTTAAGTTAACTTTAAGTTGAATGTTCACTTGACTTTAACCTGTTTCTATCTCCACAAGCTCTTGAGAAGAATATGTCTTTATACGTTATTAAATACTCTTAGCACATTCTTAATACAGAAATTCATCTGGTGCCGCAGGAACCATTTGAGGAATTCATAAACATTGCTGACAGTTTGAGCAAAATTTATTTCTGTTTAGGTTTGGTGAATGGCTGAGTATGTAGTGTTGAATGTCACTGACATAAACCTCACAGGGTGGCACAACTTGCATACAAATTAATTCACACAGCAAGGACCATGAGGATCAATAAAAGAATAAAGGATCAACCATTTTCCAACAACTGTGTAAGGAACTGAGAATATTTTCTTTGGACACACATACTGTGGAGCTGTCATTCATACAAATGCAAGGAACACCAGAAAAAATATACAGTAAATGCTACCAATCTCCTCTTGTCTCTTCAGTTGCAATGCCCTACTAACAGCTAACAGTGTAATGAATCCTCTCAAGGTGATCCAAAATGCAGCAGCATGTTCTGTTTTTGATCAGCGAAAAAAGAACGTCTCACCACTTCCAATGGCTGCCCATGATCAGGGTCAAAGCTCTGACGCTTGCTAGAAGAGTAGTCAACTCATCGTCTTTTCACATGAACACCATCATCCAGTACTTTAGATTAAGGCACCTGCCAAGGACTACGTGTAAATCTAATATTATATTTATTGTTGTGTCTTTGTGTGTGAACATTACACATCAGAAATCACAGCTGATTCTTGCAATTGCTCATCAGATACGTCCACATCCACAGTTTCACAAATTCTTTCTCCTGTGCAGATGGTTAGAGAAGTTTTGTTTCATCATGAGTGATGTCAATGCTCTGTCACCCTGAGCCATCTTCTACGTGTTGCGATACTGAGCCTCTCTGTTTTAGTGACACTTTGGTCCCAAAAGAGCCTCCAGGCTCTCAGACTGCAAATGTATCTCTCTGGATGCAACCTAGAGCTTGCCAGGACAGTTGTGTCTAGAGGCGCTTAGGGTAAGGGGGAGAGTAAGGGATGTCACTCTCTTTATATGTTTCTGTCTGTCTCTCACTGTTTTTTGTGTTGTTCTTTACAACCACAGAGAAATGCTCTACTCGAAACAAAACAACAACTAATTTTTAAAACAGAATTCAAGATTCAAGAAACCTTTTAAATGTCAAGTGAGGTAAAAAAATAAATAACTAAATAAATCAACTGAAGGTAACTGCAACATTAGTGGAACGCTTTATCATGGATTTTGCACGATAGCTGTGGAGGGAATTTCACAGCTTTGTTTAATAGTGAGTATGAAGAATGAAATGTGTTAAAGCACATTCAGAGCACAATGTGCAGGACAAATGTTGTAGGGGATCAAAAGAAAGATGCAATCAAATTGATTTAAGAATCCGTTCAAACATTCAGCTCATTATGATTTAAAAAATCTTGCACTTCAGTTTTCTACGGTTATATTACTTAATTGGTGTTTTTTGAGTGTTATCTCTATGGGTGATGACATTTCAGTCACTAGCCTTATCCAAGTACCTATTTAAGATCAGCTACTGTTTATCTATGATGGATTATTGATCCAGCAAATATGTTGGCTTGGACAAGCGCCACTAGTTTCCTGCAGTGAAAGTTGCTCTTTAATGAATTGTTTACTTAATTAAAAGTCACTTTCTCCTCCCTGATTGGATGTGAGCAGCTACTTGGTCAAACAAGCAGCACAACTGGCACAACTTGGGTATCTTATAAAACAACAACAAAAAAACAATCTGTGGTTTAAGACAACTCACCACATTATAATACACATAATACAATAATTGCTCTTAATCGTAGATTTGCTGTCTTATTTTGTAGCCAAATAATAAGTGATCATTACCAGCCAGCACTAACACTTTGTGTTCCCTCTGGATGCTTTACAACAAAAACCAGCATGTGAGTTGTCAGCTGAATACTTTGTATGTGAAGTAGCAGCAGATATTTAAAGCCAAAGTATGCTTTAAGTAGAAAATGTTTAGTTTGCATTAATAGAATATTATTGACTTTGATACACAAGTTGAGGAGTCTTCTATCTGTGATACTAAATTACAGTAACCTTGAGGAGTCTTGAAGTACCATACATGCACATATAATTTCTATTTAATTAACCTCCTGTGGTTGATGTGTCTGTTTCAATCCTGCACAGATATAAAAAACTTGTGTGAGCAAATTCCAATCTGAGACCTTTAATGAGTATCTGCAAATATGGAGTCAGATCTCATTTTAATTTATAGTAAAAGTTGATTACACATGTAAATTTAAAGCGCTTATTGTCATGTGCACAGTAACAAAAAGTGTTTAGCTGTACAATGAAATTATTCCTTTGCTGTCCTTAATGGATGCCAAACAATATAAAGACTGAGTATAAATATAATGTGACAATTAATAATACAAAGTATAGTACATTTAGAAAACAGTGTGTAGAAAATCGGAATATAAATATAAAGTATAAAATATAAACTATAAACTTTATGCAGGCATGCTGGAGCCTATCCCAGCTATTGTATGGGCAAGAGGTGGGGTACACCATGGACAGGTTGCCAGTTGCATATAACATGTATGTGCAAACTGACAATGTAAACAATGTAAACAACAAGTTTGGTAACATGAGGTAGTCCTTGGTTTTAACTCCTGTCATCTGTTTATGAGTCTCATGGCAGAGGGAAGGAAAGAGTTTTTTAGTCTGGAAGTCCTACATTCTATACTTCTGTACCTCCTGAGGGCCTGAAGTTAGGAGTGTGAACAGTCTATGCTGGGGGTGAGTGGGGTCCTTGATGATGGGGGTTGCTCTGCTGTGGACTCTCTGCAGAGAGGGCAGCAGAGTCCTGGTGATCTTCTCCTTAGTCTTCACCACTCTCTGCAGGTATTTGCAGTCCAAAGCAGTAGTGCTGCTGTACCACACGGCGATGCAGTTTAAGATGCTCCCACAATGCAGCTTAGGTGACATGCCAAACTTCCTCAGTCTCCTCAGAAAATACAGCCACTGTTGGGCCCTTTTGACGAGCTGTGTTGTGTTCAGTGTCCAGGTGATGTCCTCACTGATGTGGTCACCCAGATTTTTAAAGCTGCTCACCCTCTCCACTTCAAGCTCCCGGATAAACAGTGGCTGATGAGCTCTCCTCTTCTTCCTCATGTCCACTATCATCTCCTTGGTCTTGTCTGTGTTGAGGGTGAGATTGTTGTCCTCGCACCACGGCACCAGTCTGGTCACCTCTTTTCTGTAGGCCACTTCGTCCCCGCCAGTGATACGTCCTATCACTGCGGTGTCGCCTGCCAACTTCAGGATGATGTTGTCTTTGTGGGAGGCCACACAGTTGTGGGTGAACAGGGTGTAGAGGATGGGGCTGAGGACACACCCCTATGTAGTGCCAATGTTTGTAATAATAAGTCCTATTACCAACTCTGGCTAACTACCTAGCACCTACCTAGTGTTTTTACTTATGTCTGTCCTGTGAGATAGATTTTCAAATAATAACAAGATCTACATGACTACTTTTGGCCTGTGGAGACGTCTATGGTGGAGGAATTGAAAGGTTTTAAACTAGCTAAGTCAATCACCAGGCCTTAACCCAACTGAGCAAACCAACATTTTGGTTATGTCAATAAGTTGCAGGCCATGCTCTACTGTTAAGTGTACCTAGGTGTGAATATGTTTAAATAAAATATGAAATTTGGAACATTTGTTTCATATTCATTTTATAATCTTAAACACAAATGTCTTCAGTGAAAGCAAGAACAAATTATTTCTTTATTCCACAATACTTTTGCAGATGACAGTATAATTGAAAAAACTTCAACCTCAGAGTTGACTAGAGTGAAAACATATGAAAATACATATAATACATTGAATGACTGTAACAAAAATGAGAAAAGAGAAATAAATGCCAAATCTGCCGTGGATTTTTTTTCTTTATGTGCCATGCTTTGCCATATTTGTGTGCTACCATGGCTGTCAGATGGAAGCTGGTCAACTGGTACATATCATTGCTTAGTCCATTATGAGGTACCATCCATTTGGACTCTCCCTACCCAGCCAGTTACTCTGGCATCAAACATTTTTTACTTTTCCAATTTGTCCTTCCCATTTTCCTGATGGAGGAGGAAACTGTTGCTTATTGTTATTCCAGAGTCACAGTGAGATGTGCGATGGCTTTATGACCTCAATTATCCTGACCACAGATGTCCTGTTTGGCTGTTTTTCCATCGTCTCTATACATTGATCGTGAGACCAAATTGGAACATGTGACAACTAATTGGACTCGGGAGAGTTTTCTTTTGGGTTGCCGATGTCATTTACTTCTCTTCTCTTTCCTAATTGGCTTTGTCTTTATTATCAGACTCTATTGATTCCAAAGTTTCAATGACATGACTGCGAGCCTGCTGAGGATGGAGACTTTCTATAGGTTATGGAGTTTGAGTCATTTTCCCTTTTATGATTTGTACCTATTGATTTTGAAAATGAACAGGCCATCTAAAATTGAACTATTCAGTAAAGCTCCAATGAAATAAACCATAATAAACACCATTTCTTTAGAGAATTAAACTGAAACAACATATGCATAGAATAACCTGACAGTTCTCCAAATGAAACTGAAATACATTCACCGTACATTCCCTCTTGTATTCTCTATCATGAGCAATTGGAGACTGTATTTTAAACACACACCAACACTCATGAGGTTGTAAGAGACACTAATCACAGACATCAATTTAATGGATTGGAGTTTAGCTTCTACAAGGAGCAACTGGAAAGTGTCTTTCATTTCACGCATGGTTTGATCAAAAACCAGACTGCAACCCATGCTTCCTTTGTTCAAAGTGGTTTACTAATCAGTAGGAAACCTCATTTACACTTAGTCAATTGCAGTGTAAATGCATTTACAAAGAATCTGACGCAAATTGGAATCCTATTGCTCAAATCATCTCTGAAACTTTAATTAAAAGGGCTTTACAATCTGTAAGCACATGACACCATCCTTACAGCCTTGAATCAAAAATAACATGTTGGAAAGTCTGTGGAAGTAGTCTTTTCTGCGTCTGACACTGAAATTCCTGAAAAAATTTCGTGTTGTCTCTCTGGGTTCATTTTGTCTTATTTTGTGTGCATGTTTTGGTGTTTGTTTATTTAGGATAATTTTGCATGTTTTTGTAGTCATTTTGTACATTTTAGCAGAGCTCTTTGACTGGCAATCAAAAAATAATCACACAAAGACTCTGTTTCTTGTTTCATTTGTAGTTCATAAATATGCGTTATCCATAAGTCGTCTGGACTGACCTAAAGACGATCCTGATTTGCATGTAATGTGGTAAAACTAATGCAGATTGCAATGTGATTTGTGATCTCGCTAGAAGACGCAAAAACATGTGGCACATGCAAATGGAAGCCTATTTAAATGCAACTGGATTTTATTTATTTTTAGATAAGAGAAACTTGAAATGACAAGTGTAAATGGGTCAACATCACCACCATAACAACAAATCTACTGTATGCTGCTGGTGTGAGCTTTCATGTAACATACTGCATGTGTAGGTTAATTCAGAGCTACTACAGTGAAGATATTTTTGCAGGTGTTCAACCCTGTCTCTGAGTAATTAGGTGTATAAGGAACTACATCATGGGTAGTAATTGACAGTTACAAAAAAGGCCATATGATAACTAGAAAGTATCAAACTCTGCACTAAATGAATGCAACACAATGCAAAAAAAAATCTTGTGAATTAATAGGTAAATTCAGCAAGAAACACTAGTTTATATCAAGCTCCAACCTCCTATGGTCTGGCTCTGAGATGCATTGTCAGCAACATGGTTTAATGTGAGTCACATATTAGGCCAAGCACTGTTATGCATTCATCTTAGTTCTATTGTGAATGAAGTGAATTGCTAGCCATCAGCTACCTTGTTTTAGGAGAAGGACCCACATACACTAAGACAACAGGTGATATTGGCAGGTGTCTAAGCATTCTAGTAACCAACAAGTGTGCATAGAAAGCCAAGATCAATCCAGGCAGTGGACATGCTAACATTTAGATCATAGCCAGTCAAAACACAGAACAACAAGACTGAACAAAAATCACTAAACACTATTACAAATTAGCATAAATATGCAAAACAGCCTACACAGTCATGCTGCATTTCCCAAATACAATACAAAGATTGTTTCTGTTATATAAGACATGACATAAATAGATACTCTAACAACCCATAATGGTTCAAATTATTTAAAGAACATTTTGTTACTATGATCATTTTGACTGACAGCCACTGTGGGTTAAATGGATTTAAGCCTGGTTCACATGATGTAGATAGCCATCAATATGGTAAAAAAAAGGAGAACGGGGTTTGGATTAAACAGTAGCTATTGATATTCATCTCACATTTTTGCACTTAGTCCTCCACTACCTCTTGATTTGCATTAACACTGTTTAAAATGGAGAGACGGGGAACTGTGAGAGAAGTAAGTTGCACTTGACTACATGATCACCGTGACTTAACATGTACTTTTTCTCTTCTCAGGCGTGAAGGGCACAAGGATCTGACAGTATTAAAACAGAGGATGGTGGGAATAAAGGCAGTCAGTGTGCAATGGATCTCCTTGCTCTAAATGAACTACCCAGACAGTTTAAGCTTTTGGGTACTTTGAAGAAATATAGAATGGGGCCTTTAATTCCCAGAGGTGACCTTGCACCTACTTACCTTTCTGTGTCTCTTGCGCCCATTTAATTATGAATGGTGTGTATTAGAAGGAATAGTGGTGAGGTGTTGAGGTACAAAGGTAGCCTGCAAACTTTAACAGCCTGTTATCAATGGTTTTAACACTTTAGTGGATTGAACGTACCACCATGGCAAGATAAAAAGAAAAAACTATGGTTATACAGCAGAATTGCAACAGCATATATAATTTGAAGTAAACATGATGCTGACAATCTGAGAAAACAAAAGTAATTTAAAAAATAAGAATTCACCACCATTGTAACTTTGTAACTATTACTATATAAGCTTGCATGTATATTTATTGTTCAGGAACATCAATCAACACTGAAGTGAACAACATCTTTGATAGCAAGTTTATATGGATCTTTGTTCATACCACACAGGAATAGCCTAAACAAGTTAAATCCAGAGTATATCTCATTATACATAGATAAGTGCTTCTTCTTGCCTGCAGTTGTTAAGGTAATTGAACATCTGACCTGTGGACATGTGCCATAAGACCCCAGAACACTGAACACTGCGTAGTTTGTCACAGCCAATATTAGTCCTTATGTGTGATCAAGCACATGCATTGTGGAAGAAATGTTCACTCGTGGCATGGATTCAGTGGCAAGTAGCTATCAGCTACACATCTGTCATCCTTAATTTGCATAACACTTGGCACAAACACAGCAATTACACAGTAATAACAGAAGTGTTTTTTTTATGCTGCACAAAACTTAAACCCTGTGCACCTGCTTGTAAAATTTTTAATGTAAAAAACTAAGTCAAGTAAAACGTGTCAGGATTCTAGTCAGACCTTTACACATATCACAATCAGTAGATGAGTTTGACAAGGAAATGAAGAAGAAAGCTATTTGAATAGTGTTTCCTATATTCACAGTATGCAAATCATGTGTCTGCATCTGTGGGCTGGTCTAATCAGCATTTAATTTTTTAATTTTAAAGTTGTCATTTGCAGATGGTTTAGTCAAAGGGAATGACATGAGCTTGGGCATTTCAGGGTAGAGTTTGGGCCATTGGTGAAATATTAATATACGGACATGAGAAATGTCAAATCCAATTTCAGTCTTGTCTCATGAAGTTTAAATAACCAGTTAGCACTAGATTGGGGGCTGTTTGGTGAATATTGGAATTTCATCAATATTATACACACAGGTGTCGACAGCCGTTCCTTTCCATCAAACATTTGAAGCAAAGAAATTGGTTTATTTTCCCTTGAATTGATAGATATGCATACATCCCTCCTACCTCTCTTCTCTCTTTTTGAGATTGATGTGTGTTCAAAGTGTGTTATCAAATGGATACAGTGGCAGAAAAAAGTAAGTGAATTTCCTGGTTTTTAGTAATCATCTATCATGTTTTTATTGACAACTAAACATACAATGTGATAGTGGAAAAAGAAAGCAAAACCATTTAATAACCACTTTGGAGCAACCTTTGGCAGCATTGATCTCAAGCAAGCACTTCCTGTATCCTGTGGATTAGACCTTCACAAATCCCAGGAGGAACTTTTGACCATTCCTTAACAAATTGCATCAGCTCAGGCATATTCTCAAGACTTAGGCTAGAGATATACTTGCTGCTAGCAACGTACAACATGGCGCCAACACATTCCCAGAGTATGGTTTGGTTCGTTGCCGGTGCATGTCTCCCAGAATTAACGTAATGGAGCTGCACATTGCAATCTTGCGGTATCCGGCGGGGGGCAGTGTATTTCCAATAGAAATTTTTACTTTCGTTAAACATGTACTTCTATAAATACTTTGTTTTGCTTTACGGTTGAAACTGCAAAAAGTTTACTATTGACATCTAAGTTTAAGGTAATGTCCTACCTACTACATCTGATCACTGTTACTATGTGTCGTTATCCTTATCGCATGGTTATAATTTGCATGTGAGATAAGTCATTAAATGTGAGAATGTGCTATTTCTGCCAAAGATCAGACTTCAACCCACTTCCAACAAAAAAAGGCCAACATGACATGCAAAAAGGTTCCATAGACTCAGTTGCTTTGGCTGAGTCCAGTTGCAGCAATATTGGGTCCTTTTGAGCCTGCTTTTGGTTGTGGAAGTCCCAAGTAAATGTGCAGTATCTCAGGATCTCGTTCACGAGTGGAGTGTGAGGTTGAAGGAAGATTGGTGCAGCGTCAGCAGTTGTGCAGGCAATGTATCAGACTTGAATGAAGAGGGAGCTGAGATGGGAGACAAAGCTTTCCATTTACATTCTAAGTCCCACTTACTGTCATGTGCTACAGGATGGTTAGTGATATAAAGGATGAGAATGTGAACCCAAGCACCCAAAATGAATTTTTTCCACAGGGTGGCTGAGTTCAACCTTACAGGTAGTGTAAGGAGATCAGAAATATGCAGGGAGCTCAGAGAAGAACAGCTGTGCTTCAAACATCTCATTGGAATACCTCCTTCAGAGGCACATCAAAAGGCTTGCTGTTAACTACATAGTTGCAAACAGAACATGGCACCCATATGTAGAGCCTGCATTGATTTGATATGTCATTTATGCAGGTCATAAGATGCAATCCTGCATATGACAGGTTAGGGAGTATGACACTAAATCAGCTTTAATCAGCTTTGAATTACGACAAATATAATGTCAAAAAACACTTTTTAAAAAAACAGTTTTTTCCACCACTACCTACATCTACATACAGTGACAAAGTATTTGCCATCTTTTTTTTGAAAATTTGTTACACTTGCTTAAAAGATTCAAATTGCCAAGATGGCAAACGGCACCTGTGGGAGAGAGCAACAAAAGCCATTGCTGACCAAAAAGAACACAAAGGCTAATCTCCCATTTGCCAAAAACATCATTGATTATCCTCAAGACTTTTGGGCAGATTCTATGGACAAAACATGGAAAAGCAAAACTGTTTGTATCCTGCACAGGCCACAGTCTGCCTCCACAGGCTTGTTAAGATACACAAGTAAGGAGCTCCACTGAGTATCAATTCAGCAGCATCAATTCTGTAACCAAATACTTGGCAACTGTCTTGGCACCACTCGTAGGGCACACAGACCACCACATCCACAATTCAGGGGAGTTCATTCTAAGGTCGAAGAGAGAGAAGTGGATAGAAAAGCACTCCTTCTCAGAGACAACACCAACCCACTGGTTTAGTATGTTGACAACACCTGGGTGAAGATCAAGATCAGAGAGGTACAGGCCTTCACAGACCACGTTAACACAATGGACAACAACATCAAGTTCACCAGCAAAGAAACCAAAAGACAACTATTTAATTTCTGGAGTGTGCAGTTATTATATGGACCAGTGGCAAATTGGAAATAGAAATATGCAGGAAACACACCGCACAGTCCAATGCCAGACTGTTTGTTTGACTCCCACAATCCACTATAACATACAATAGGAGTTCTCAGGAACCATAAATAAAATACATTTATAAAACCGTAAAGCACAAAACATCCCCACCTCCACAGGAGCCAAGAGGAAGAAAGACACTTCTCTGGAGATGGCTCTCAAGGCCTGTGGATACCCCAAGTATTCTTTCAACAAGGCAGCATCTTGTTCCGCCAAAAAGACAACAGATAAGGCTGAGACACAGGACTAGTGGAAGAACCTTGTTATTCTTTATATGGAAGGTGTGTCCTAGAACCATAAAAGGATTTTTGAGAAACATCACATACATGACTACTTCAGAACTACTAACACTGAGACTTGTCCACCGAAACACAAGATGAGCAATATAGTGTACACAGTCCAATGCAGAGAGGGGGGTCCGTGAAGCTTTGCATGTTCAAATAAATACCCAATCACACTGTGTCCTGTTTTTCATGCTGCCCTTTCATTTATCCCAAGAATGTAGGATGTGCATATATGCATGTGTAAATCACCCAAATAGTTTTGTATAAATGTGCAAAATGGAAATTAGAGTTAGATTAGTGAATGTGAAAATACATATACAATGGCTCTGCTACAGCCTCTCCTCTCTCTGACAGTGTCTCTGTGTCTGAGGACAGAGCTCAACTCCTCTACACAGAGCAGACAGCAGCAGAGAGAGCAGAGAAAAGAGGGAGGCCAGGTGAGGAGAACCTTTAGCATTACCACTACCACTACCCTAGCATACAATTGTATATTGTTACACTTGATTTATAACTATACACAAGATAAAAGTTAAAAGAGTAAAAAGCCAGCAATACTGATACCTTGAAATAATTTATTTATTGTTATTTATTATTTATTTATTGTTATTATATGTATTATATGCTCATTTAAGTTCAGCATATTTATTTCAGCATTCATCCATCCATTTTCTGGACCGCTTAGTCCACGCAGGGGGTCATGCGTGTGCTGGAGCCTATCCCAGCTGCAATAATGGCGAGAGGCGGGGTACACCCTGGACAGGTCACCAGTCTATCGCAGGGCCACATACAGGCAAACAACCATTCACACTCTCACTCACACCTACGGGCAATTTAGAGTCCCCAGTTAACCTAACTACATGTCTTTGGACTGTGGGAGGAAGCCAGAGTGCCCAGAGAGAACCCACGCAACACAGGAAGAACATGCAAACTCCACACAGCTCTTGCTGTGAGGCGACAGTGCTAACCACTGCACCACCGTGCCGCCCACCATTAATCAACTCTCATATAAATGTGTCTGCAAACAGCAAGTATATATATTATATTATATTATATTATGTGTAATACTTTATCAATGTTTTACTAAAAGTCAACTTCAAAGTTTGTTAACAATTTACTGTAGCACACATTTACTTATAGCAGCTACTGGAACTTAACATGATCATTACACTAAAAAGTGGCATTTTATTAAGTGATGAATGATAACAGTTTCCTCAGAAGTTAAAAATGATAAGCTGTTGGTAAGAAGACAGGAGTCACCTGTCATCAGTTTTTGTCTTGTTAGACAAGAGAGCATTTAGTAGCTAAGGAGCCAGGTGTTTACTTTAGCAGTTGGTAGTGACCATAAAGGATTAATGTAGGTCTGTTACTGGATGTGTAACTAGTTTACCATCATGACTAAAGGTGACGTCGTCTTCACAACTTGTTTCTGATTTTTTTTTTAAGATTGATTGTATTACTCAGGGATTCCGACTAATGTATTAGCTGTTGGTTAGTACATGGTTTTAATGGCATGCTGACACAAGTAACATTAGATATACCTAATCACCAACAGATTTACTTATTGCATCTGGAATAATAATCCAATATATTCTAATATAATAATTTCAAAGTAAGAGTCGCTGGTGACTTGGGAAGGTTCTCTCCATTTACCTAGATGTTGCTTCCTTCCTCCTTCTTGTTAACTAAAAATTGCACCATGCTGAAATGAAACCAAAACTCGTAAAAAAGTATAAATATTCTTAATTAATTTACTTTTTATCTATGCCATGACACTTTTTAACCCTAAAAATAATTACTATACTAATCACTACAATGGTATGTGCTGAATTTAAATCCAAATTACATTTCAACTACCAGGACAAATCAACAGGACACATTTCCACAATACTAGTATAGTGCAAAAATAAAAAAGCTGTTAGACTGACAACAGGTCAAAATGTATTATGGGGCTGCTCAGATAGAACTAGTGACCCATGTAAAGTGCCATTCCACATGTTTCAAAAAGACACTTCTTCTTTGGTAGATGTGTTCAGTGCAGAAAAGGAGAGAAGGCACAAATTTTGGCATGACACGCTGCATTGAAGTGTCACAGTCAGTCACACTTCATCTCCTCTGGGCTTGTTGCAGCCGCACACAGCCTGTCAGGTGTCTCGGGAGTGCCAGAGTATGAATACACCCCCCACAAATATGAGCAATATATGCTAAGCCCTCTAATTAAGCACTTCATTAATCCATTTGTGTCATATTGTGTGGCATGACACTGGTCTGTATTGCTAAAGTGACTTCCTGGTGGGCTTATCTGGGGGGAATATGTAAATGCCTTGAATTAATGTCAAGTATTAATCAGTTATTACTTCAGTATAACTATGTCGACCAGTTTCCTCCAATGTTAACAGTAAGACCTATTACTGTATGTCAGGCTAAGTATTTAGTACTGCATTGTATTTATAAAGTGACAGCAATAGTTATTTGTACAATGGAATGAAATGTGTTTTGTGTTAATGTGTGATACTATATATATATATATATAAATTTACGAGACATGCAAATGATTAGAGGATGCTGGTGATAGTGTCACATATTTACAACAAATAAACAATCTTCATAATCAATATGCAAATCAGCCATATTGACCTTTTATAGAAATATGATGTAATGATTTAACTCTATTTAGAAACAAGGCAGTAGTTGTCAAAGACTTTATTTATTTATTGTTTGCTAAAGTAAAGACACCTTCCAAAAAATTTTTTATTTATTGTGTGTGTTGATATCAAAAGTAGTGACAGGTCAAAAGAAAACACTTCATCATTTTTCTCTGCACTTGACTGAAGGCAGTGAGAACAGGTCACCAGTTCTGCAGGGCCACCACAGACACATGTAAATACCCATTGAGACAAACAGGGTGCTGGAGGGCAAAAGTGCAAAAAAATGCATGTGAATTAAAATGACTCTAAATGAATACTTTAAAATATAGCCTATAAAGATAAAAAAGTCCCAGTATTTTGTTTTAATTGCTCAAAAATGTAGATCAAGAGAAAGTAAAAATTATTTTCATTTGTAGATGTTTGTTTAGCTTAGCATGCAGACTTAAGCCAGGAACCTGAAAGACATAAAAGTAAAACCTTTGGCTTTTTGGAGTTGCTTTTGTGCATTTTTTTCTCTGTGCATTCTAAGAGCAGAGCTAGCTGACATTAGCCAGCATTTTGTGTTGAATTTGCAGGAACCACTAACATTAGTTGTGTTGAGCTATTTAAATAGCTCTTTTTTCTATTTGCTCATTGCAAACAGCTGAAAGTTTGTTCATTTTGCCAATACATCAAGTTTGCAGTGGGGGTTGAATAATATTTGGTATTTGAGATCAGGCCTCTCATCTAATTCTTGACAGGAAATTATAACCAAGTTGGTCAAAAATGTGTGTAAGAAAGAAAGAAAGATGTCACTGTACCGGAACAGCACAGTCTGGAGATTTTAGTCAACCCCACAGGAGTAATAAGTCAGCAGTGACCACTCTTCAAAAGGTACCTGCCTAGCACCACTTGAAGTCATAACTCACGTTGCCTCTTCATTAGCCTGGATCCCATTTACCTGAACCAGCTTTGTTCTACAGTGGAGGACATCCATTAATCCCACACTGTTATAATCTCCACTATCTTAATGATGGCGCCAAGAAAGACAGAGACAGAGGATTAGGTGAAGACAATAGTTTTTGTTCTCTTAAACCATGATGAACCTTTGGAAAGACTTCTTGGAAACATCTTGTTATCTTGTTACTTACAGTTTCCAATCAAAATACCTGTAATGGAAACCTGGGCTGTAGCAGTGGAGCGCAATGTGGAATCAAATGGATTAACTGAGATTTGGTTGAAAAGCACTTTTTTTACCACTTTTATGTCCTCAGGTAAATCAATGACTCTCACTATCATGTGGCTCTCAAAAGACTTTAGGGTTTTGTCACAGTTCGGTTATTGATCACAGAATGCACATACACACAGAGCAGGATAATGTTTGGGGTAGTTTATTACTAAGGGTCTGTAATGTTAGATATTGGAAGAGGCAAGAATAGCTACTGCGTGTGGCAGTAATACCAATTTGAGATAAACTGAAAATTGTCAAACAAACAGCTGTATGACAAACTGTGAGGTGACTGGCAGATATGGGACAACATAGGCAACTGGTGAAAAAGCAAAAGAGAAGAAATGCTAATTTTCTGTTTAAATATACAAGGAATTCAAATAACAGACTGATTGTTCAGTCATTTATTAAAGAAAATGATCAAACCTCTGCTGATATCTGTCGTCATTCCTTGCCTTGTCGAAAATTATCTACTGAATAATATATAACCCATTTAATATAGCCTATATACATACCCATATACTCATTGGCAGATACACCTGTAAACTCCAATGCAATCCAATACAGCGGCTCTGCTATGTTTATATGAAAATATGTTTATTATTGACATCATAGTGGGTGATGGAGACTTACTAGTGTGCATTATAATGGAGGTGTTTTGAATGTTTTGGCTCCTTCGTTTATTTTAAATAGGGTGGCCAAAACATTATGACCTCCACTGGATATAATTCACAGCAGAGCTGTGAAGAGCTGATGTACCTTTACATAGTGAATACATGAGACAACAAGTGCTGTCTTACTTCCTGCATCCTTCCATCCTTGAGAGTCTAGACTATGAGTTCACACTTGCCAAGTCTATCCAAAACCTGTCCAAACCTGTCTGGCTCTATGTGAAAAAGTAATAGCCCCCTAAACCTAATAACTGTTTGTGCCATCCCGGGAGGCAGCAACTGCAATCAAGCGTTTGTGATAACTGGCAATGAGTCTTTCACATCACTGTGGAGGAATTTTGATCCACTTTTTTGCTGAATTGTTTTAATTTAGCTACACTGGAGGGTTTTCATGCATAAACGGGCTGTTTGAGGTTATGTCACACCATATCAATCAGATTTAAAATTGACTAGGCCACTCCAAAACATTATTCTTTTTATTTTTTTATTTTTGAACCATTCAGGGGTGGACTTGAGTGTTTTGGACCATTGTCCTTCTACATAATCCAAGTGCACACAGAAAGAAACTCATCGTCATTACAGGACATGTCAAAGTTTCCCTTAACTCACTCTGTGTTGAGCGTGCTCAGTGACCAGCGGACCACTGTCGACTCAGAGCGCATTACGCACACACATTGACATCATTTTGGAGCCTCTAGTTGGTGCTGTGAAATTGTACTGAGACTAATCATGACAACTTTCATAAAGTGTGAAGTTTTACTGGACTGCTGTCTCATGTGAAACAGAGTGTACCTTATCGAAATGGTGACATACTATTCTGACTCACCAGCGGCTCTGTGCAGTGTGAAACAGCACCCTACTTTTCTTCTCACCACTGGTTTACACACTATCATGCCTCTGCTGAAATCACCTGTAATATGAAAATATAGTGTCACAGAATTAACTGTATTATGCGTTTATTATGAACAAATAGCTCAACATCAGATGTAACAAATGCTATAATCTCAGTCTCCATGGTGCTCTAGTGAGCAGTCTGTGACAGAAGGGCCACCAGATGATTACACAGTGCTCTCCTTACTCAGTGTAAGCATGACCTTTCAGCAAGTGTCACCAAGAGAGACGTGATCAGTGCTATTAGTGTATACTGTTCAATAATACATTTTAACTCTATTTATTTATTTCTATTTAACAAAAGTATGATATAATAAAATAAGAATGATCTTAATATTTGTGTAATACTGAAATATTTCTCAACCACTAACATGAGACAATGCAGTAGATCCATAGACACACATTTCCTGTTGCATTTATTTATTTGAGATTAACCTTCATACAAACAGTTGTGTAAACATAGTAAACATTATCCACTAAACTGAGTGTGGTACCATGATGTGATACCAAATGAGTTTTAAACACAATAAGACACACACATAATCTACTTCAACCGCAGTAAAACAAAACTGAAATATTTTTTTTAATAACTAACAAGTCTATGACATCACTCTCTCACCATTGAGTGTAATATACACTTATTATGTCAAATACTAAGGCTAGTATTTTTATTTATTTTAAGCATTTTTCATCCTCCATCTCTGCTACCCCTCTGCACCCACTTTCCTTTAAGTTGTGGATCCTCTGGAACTGGGTGACAGTATGGTTGTTTTTGGTATAAAAGCTCAGATGTTTTGATTCTGCCATTCTTAATATGTCGTAAGCTTAGCCTGGAAGTTAAGTGCCCTGTCCTCAGCTACTTCCGGTTATGGTCTATTTTCTTATATTTAAAAGGGGGAGCAATGCATTATGGGATTGTCATCAGACAGTAGTGTATATTCCAGGTACACTATTTTTAGTGTTGCATTGGGAGATACCTTGAGTGCACTATGTACCATATGAGAATTTTCACAACATTCGAAAACCTCTACAAAATGGCAAACATACAATTTGTGATAGTGAGTAGGGAGAGGTTTCGGACACAGCCTCTGTCTTTTTCCTGGGTCTAAAGACAGCTATACCGCTCACTGATTGGCTTACAATACTGTTATATATTGGCTATAGCAGCATGATTGTCTGATACATGTGTGGATAGTTTAGCTCCTGACCATGGGACAACTGTGCACAAAAGAGTTTGTACCTGCAGGATGAGACTGACAACCGCACATACATCTGAACCCACAGCACAGATTTTGTATGTGTGAAACAAAGCTATGTGTATTTGGACACTTTTCATTAAATTCAACTGGAAAACGGTGCAAAAACTATCTGTGTGTGTAAGAGGACTTGTATTAGGAGAATGAGCTCGACATATGCCACAAGTCAAGATATACAAATGTGTCAATTATTTGTACAAGTACAAATTTAGTTTGCACTGCACAAAACCTCACTTACTTTAAAACACATGTAAATTATTATTGCATTATTCACACTACATACATATACTGTACTATATGTAAGTCAGACAGTTTGTGGGTACCTGTGGGTTTTTAAAGAACCAGAAATCCTATGCCAAACTTAAGGAAGTTCTAGTGTCGCGGGCTGAAACGTAATACGCCTTGACAAATACTGCGAATAGTTTGCATGACCTTCCATTGTTTCAGTATTTGCAGTGGTTGTTTAGTAATTTCAAAGTTTAAGCCGTTTGTCATGACATTTTAATATTACTTTCTCAGCCTCCTGTAGATACAGATCGATAACATTTGGTGTGCTCAATATCCATGGCTCTGTGAACTGACAGCAGACTCCACTCTCGGCAGAGGCTTCATGCGCTGCTGATACTGTACCACGCTGATACAAACAAAGCATTAATGTGATAGTTATATGACTTCAAATGGAGTTTCATTCTGACACTTCATCAAATATACACAGCTGTGTAAATGTCATGCACTATGAAGTCACATTACTGTACATAAGCGATTATGAAAATACAGCTTGACTTGATACAACGCTAATTCCCTCCTCCTGTGAGTGTCAGGGTGTACTTAAGCAAGTTGTCAACATGACCTGTTCCACATGGACACATTCCTGTTCTTTGTTTTCCCATACATTCTGACTGACAGGAACCCGTTGTCAAGGCAACCATGTAAAAGAGACACAGAAATAAGCCCTTTTCATCTCTCAAAGAGACAAAGATAAGCTTTTACTCAGTTCAGCCTATTTCATTTTAGATTTCATTCCTGCTGCATGGAAATAGGTGGAAGCAGTCATTCATTTTCATTTCAGATAATTGCATTCTATGGAAATGGATTTTCTGCTAAAACTTGCTTTAAAAAAATGGAAGAATTTTGTTTTCTATTTAATTCATTTCAAAGTAATAAAACAAGACATTGGATCACTCAGAATTTGGTGCAAATAGCAAATATGAAATTGATTGCTTTGTGGAATAGGTTGATGTCAGCATATGTCAACTGATCTTATAATTCTAACAGGGTCTGATTGAATGATGATCATCCTCTAATTGGATTACTGGAGGCAACTGCTATTTTGGGTTTTTATATCTCCCTCAAGGCCATACTAGCTTTCAATGCTTCGTGTGCCCCACCTCCTCCTCCTCCACCCTCTAGCACAGCGTGACTTGTCTGTATGCCTTCTATTCTCCTTTACCACCAAGCCTGATATCCTACAAGGGTAAACACTGAGAAAGGTCAGGGAGGTATTGACAGGGCCCTGCTTCGGACGGTGACATTTGAGCCCCGAAGCGTGTGTTTTATTAAGTGTTCGATATCCCCCGGACGTGACATAGGGGGTATGTGTGGATGAGTGTTACATATCAAAGATAGAGGGGTCAGCTAATTTGCCAGAGGAGATCAGCCGGTGACAGGACACACACACACGGCTGACCTTAGGATTAGTGAACAGAGATGAGGTTTGTTTGCTGAAGCTGTTGTTAACAGATTGATGCCTTATCAGTATAATGGTCATAAAGAAATCCCTTCCCCAAAGTCTCTGCCAAGACCGTGACCTTTTAAGAGAACTTTTAACAAATGCTTTGTGAGTGTAATGTGACACAGAGCTTCTGTTACCCTTTTGTTCTCATCACATCTAATTTACAGTGCAGTCTCTGATATGCGAGTTTACAGTTTTCCATGAATGGTCTTGTTATGTTTGGTAATGAATGTCCACATTTCTAAAATGCAGATGTTTTTACTATAACCTACTGTGCCTAGTACATTTTCTTTGTGTTTTAATGTGGATTTTATGAAATTCCATACAAATACATTTATTTGGACATGAAAATGCATGTGTTCATCCAAATTGGAAAAAGGATATTATAACTGGGCTACTGTTGTGTCTGACCGTTGACTAAATGATGTATTGTTGTTATTATTGTGCACAAGCGGCTAACATCTAAGGTAAAACAGACTATCAGTTGTTACGAAGAAAACCAGACACACATCACTTAATCTGTTTTCAGACATGCACTTCACTGTGTGTGAGAATGTGAAAGTCTGAAGCACTTGGACTGAACATTAAGTAGAATTTATGCAGCCAGCTCCCTAGTGCAAAGTCTGCATAATGTCCAATTAAGCACATGTGTGAATACAGCAGGTATCTGTGAATTCATAGCAAGCGAGGGAGCATGTTGACGTTTCTATCATGAGTCTAGTTCTACATCAAAAAGTTGAAACTGTTTTTTGTGTCATGTCGTGCCTCCTGCACACCCTACCCAACTAAACCAAGCAAAATATTACCAAGAAGTGAGAACACATCT
Organism: Helostoma temminkii; assembly: GCA_900302695.1. Classification (NCBI taxonomy): domain Eukaryota; kingdom Metazoa; phylum Chordata; class Actinopteri; order Anabantiformes; family Helostomatidae; genus Helostoma; species Helostoma temminkii. The sequence goes on along the minus strand of OMLM01016066.1, from coordinate 19,911 downwards.
GTATCATATCCACAATTTATATAAGAAGACTGCATCACAGACATGAACGTGAAACATGAAGACAATAAAGATGAGCATTAAGGCCTGTATCATGAATGGAACTTATGATTTACAATAACAACAAAATATAATGGGGTTGTTTTATTATTTATCAAGGTATTTATTTATTTATTCAATTAATTTGTAGTTATTATTTGTAGTTGTTGTAGTAGTTAGTTGTACCTCTCACAGTGAAATCACCCATTTGCTCCGACAGCAAAGAAGTTACTCTTTGTTCGACATGTTTCAGACTCATCTGTTCTCTACTATATAGTGCTGTGTTCACCACCTACACACACATATATACGAATTAACAGCCATCATCAGTTTGGCATTATAAACACAGATTTTAAGCATTGTAATGGCCTGTTGTAGCAGGGTCTCTGCATCTTACGCTGATCTGCAAACCCCCACTGACTTTTTTCATCATAATAAATTCCTTACTCCCACAGTTTCTACACAACTAATAAGAGACTGCTTTGTTATATAGTTAAATTCCAAGCTTGGACTATGTTGAATTGATTATCTGCAGGGTGTCAGAAAGGATAAAACATTTGTTATGCAGGCATGTGCATTAATCTTACTACTGTGCACAGTACGATGTAGCAGTAACATGATGTGGAAATATCTAAACCATGGGGCATCAGAGGGGATCTGGTAGATCAAACATCAAAACTGATTTTTGAACACCACAAGAGACAACTGTTACAACTGCCACAACAAGACTTAAGCAACAACAGGTGAAACTGTGTCCTTTTAAAACAAGGACGGTTTCTCATGGGCAAAGGGAATCTGTTATCACTGAATAGCCAACGCTAGAACCTCATAAACACTCAGCCCCTGTGGTGTTGATATATTTCAATGAAGCGCTTAAAATGTTTTGTTTTTACTTATAAGTGAAAATTGTTTTTGTTCAGTTTTATGTGCTAAAATGCATAATACATAGAGAAAGACATTAGCAGTCAGAACAATAATAAAAAATGTTTCAGCTTGTGGCATCTGTATTCAATAAACAACAATCAATGGAAAATTGTGCAAAATATCTTAACCTACTGTATTTTGCTTCAGTGTTGCTTGTATTTCTCTTACACAGTAAGTGCTACTGTAAGCAAGCGAGTTCAATGAAAACAGATCATGTATTGTTGAAGGATACTGAAATATATATAAAATATATATATATATTATATAAAATAGATTTAAAATACTGTAATATATTGGCTATTTGTAAAGGTATACAAAATTAACCTTGCCTTCCTTCAGTCATGTTATTGTTAAACCTGTTTGACTTTCATACTTAATTTAAAAGCTTTCAGAAATAATGTTAACAGAGGCAGCAAGACACTAATTAAGTGGCTGCAGAAAATTAAACATGCAGTTTTTTAGTGTTCCAACAATGTCTTTATTTATGTCATTATTCACATCAGGTCATGTTTAAAAATGTAAACATTGAATGTTGTTGTTGACCCAGTGATGAGTGATGTCCATAAAATAGACGTGGCACTCTTTGAGTATATGCTGCAGTCTGTGTTGTCTTGTGTGAACATCAGCAGGTAGTGGTGTTAATGTTGTGGCTTATTAATTGATATGCAAAAGTCTTTTTTTTTTTTATGCTTCAAGCTTCAAGTCAAGGTTCTGCCAGAAATAATGGGTTTATGAGCAAAGCAAGGTTTGTTTGGAACACGAAACCATAAGTATGAGCAGTGGATAGGTGGGAAAAGACTGCAGCAGTGTTTTGAGAGTTCTGTGGAAAGACTTGACCTGACCTTTTCCTGTACCTCTTGGTCACAATTGGAATCCATTATAACTGTTGTCCTCCACCACTGCCCTCTACAACACAGAAAACTCACCAAAGGCATTTCTTAAATTGTATGATAATATTTTTCCCCAAGAGAACACAATATATCAGTTTCTCATTTCTTTACACAATATACAGTATAGTAGCAGAGGGCAGTGTGATGTTGCTGTCATGAAACCTTTAAGGAAGGGCTGGCGTACATGGTTGAACCAGCAAAGTGTGTGACATGAACTGCAGTCCCTGGTGTCAGTCAGTGGATTTGACTTGATCAACTTCATTGTTTTCCTATAATAAATAATGCTGTGCCTCAAATTTCTAGCAGAACATTGGTGACTACTATAAGTAGCCTTGTAATAGTGAGAAATTAGGCATCAGAACTACTGTGAGAAAGTGTTTGAGTCAAATTGTGTTTCTAAGGGAAACATACATGCCACTATAACATAGTTTGTAATTCCACAGCATGACCAGGCAGACCAAAAGTGACCAAACACCAGAAAATGCTCAAAGGTTGTTTTGTTGCAATATGCTAACAAGTGATATATTAAGTTTTCTGAGATTTGGGAGGATTTGTTGGTATGCCCTGTTTGTTACAGTTGTACTACTATAAGATCAACAACTATGAGATAACATTAATGCCTTTTGGGAAAGGATGCTTTATGAGTATTTGATGAAGCCTTCCATATGTCACACACAACACACATGCACAAATACTGTACACAGTAGTGCTCTAAATTCCTGTATTCCAAATATAAAAATCCCTTGTAGAATGAGGACAGTTTTGGCGAGAAGTCGTAGTAAATACTTTAATCCCAATTAAATGTCAATTCTGACTAAAGCATTCTGACATTTTGTTTGAGCAAGTATTACTCATAATTAGAACTGTAATGAAAAACAACAGATCATTTTCCAACAGTTTGTCCAAAATGCACTAAGATGTCCTAAAACGCAATGGAAAAAGGTAAAGAGATTAGCAAGTCTGTACCTTATTTTGAGATGTAAGACTGATTGATTGACTTATGAGTTAATGAAGCACATAAGGTACCTTAATTAACCAAGTTGTCACAGAAATTATATGTTTTCTGTGGTTTGCTCTATAATAAAGTCTCTGAAATCTTTGCACTGAGCTGCCAAGAAAAGTAACAATTACTGTCAAGGGAAGCATCCACTCCATCATAATGTTGTAGAGCTGTGGAGGAGAGCTGCCACGCAGTAGTAAAAAGGTAGTGCTTCCTCACAGGCAGTACTGTAGCTAAGAGATCGGACTGTTTCTCAGGCATCATATTTTCAGGTTTTCTGGACACTGCATGTTGAATGCTTTCACAAGTCCAGTCTAAATTTATCTACATTGCCACTCTTTCTCCTGTGCACACTTCCTGCCCAATATGACTAGTGGAAACTACACTAACTGGTCATTAAAGCTACAAATCACAAGCCCCATTTTCTCATTATCCCAAGACATTTATGAATGTTCATGTGTTTTTAATACAGTTGATCAGTTTTGCTCTGCAGCAAGTACGTCTTAAAAATGAAACCTGATAGCAAAAAGAGAAAAGTGAGGGAGAGAAATGGATGGCGATGGAGAGAGAAAGGGAGTGCAAGAGTGTATTTTCCATCAGAGTCAACCTTGCCAGGCAATTTGGGGCCCCATTTCAGAGGCCTAATGGGAGATGGACAGTGATGGACAGCGCGTGTGGGTTACTTATTAATCTGGGAGAGGCAATTGGAGAACCTCTATCGACCTGCACTAAATTAAATAAGGCCTATCCTGAAATGGCATTATTCTCCCTCAACTCTCCCTCTGCTCTTCTCTCTTCTCCTTACCCACTGGAAGGGATTAGAGCAAATAAAATGGGAAAATTTAGACACTGTGAAATGATGATAGATATTTACCTCACATGCAGTAAAAGGTATACAGTTTGTGAGAATGAATGCATTGAAATGAATCATCAATCGTTAAGAAAAGCTCAGTTTTGTAGAGAACTCAACCTTTTTAGACAGGAAGGCAGTATCATGTTAAGTTTCAGCATTTTGCGTGTAATTAACAGTACAATGGGCAGTATTTCTTTAAATTACTTTCTGAATTGTATATTATTTTATGAACATTAACACTATCAGTGTAAATTAAAAAAAGGCTGCAATGACATTCAGTTGTTGTTGACTTCTGACAAACATGGCTGTTGAGATTTTATGATTCAATTAGGATCTACACTCGCTAATGCGCTAACAATGCCTAATGGGCAATAAAGTTTCAACAAAGAGTTATTTTTCTCTTGCATACAAGCCCCTGAGAAACACCAACCCACATGCTCATGGTGTCACAGTGGAGTCTCAGCAGCCTAGAAAAAGATTACTTACCCAAGAAGAGCCAATCACGGCGTCACACTGCAAGCTTCAGCTTTTGTGATAGGTTGATTTCTGTCTTTCCTTCATTCGTTTCCCAGCACCTCTGTGCTAATCTTTCACTTGAGCCATTTATGGATAGCCCTCCTGAAGGTTTCATGTCCTCACTCCACCAGATGAACCAGATATGAGAATACGCCTGTGAAAAGGACTGAGAAAATAGCCCCACAGAAGTCACCTTGTGTCCAATAATAGCTGCGGCTCTGTTGTATATCCATCAGTCTACTGTCAGTTATTTAGGACAACTTTACCCTAAAGTCCTCAGAAGACCTCAGGGTACCAGATAGTTTGGTGCTGGCCTTGTACGTCTCTTTTCCCTTAAGCAAACTCGCTCACAAAAATAACTCATCCATTTTTGAGATCTTATCCAGAGGTGAATGAATAGTCCATCCTGTGTCCAATTATTACAAAACTGGATAGCAAATAGGTCTAATAATGATGTTGGTCTATTTGTACTGTGTAATGGTAAAGGGAAGGGGTCAGAGGAAATTGGGTTAGGTTGGAAAATTAATATTTTGTCTAGATGAAAACAATTCACATCAAACAGTAGAGGAGTTCAATAACACAACACCAGAATGGGGATCAGAGAAGGAAACTTTAATCCTTCTCAAAGGAAAAGTACACTTACCATGCCCTTACTGGACAAGTAGGATTATTGGTATACTTTACCCTTCTTAACATCTTTCTTGCCCTTATAATAGAAGATTGTACACATCAGGCTTTCACATTGTCCTAAACAATACCAAGTAGCAACTTGTTATGCAACAAAAAATCTTAAGGCAGCAGAAAGGTGAACAAAGAACAAGAGACTCTTATGAAGTCCTTTGTTTCAGTAGCCTTTTGACAAAAAATATGTACGAGACACTGCTTCACCACAGGTAGTAATGTTGGTCAGACTTTGGACTCTCCTAGGAATCGTAGCGATCTTTCAGTTACAGAAGGCAGGTTTTCTAGTCACTGTCTATTGAATAGAGTTCTAAAAAAAACCCAGGCTAAATTTACCTATATCACTACCCTTTCTTGTTAGAACATGTAACACCAAATATAAAATTATAAAATCAATAAAACCACACACCCACGCGAAAAGAGACATCATAGATCATCAGGTACTTAATAATGTGAATAAAGCTCCTTTATCTTTCTCAGGCCGTCAACTGAATCCTGGTTTATGACTCCGTACTCAACTTATACTCAATCATAAGTAAATGATCTTATACATTAGGGAAATTTCAAAATGCAGATCTAAATACTTAGGTTTGAATTGAGGTGCCAGCTTTCAGAGTAGGTAATAGTAGGAAGAGATTTTTGTTTCAGAAAAAGGTTAGAAGCCAGTCCTGCATTATACTGTTTAAGATTAATGAAGCTGTCAGTGGCAAAGTGGTCTGCAGAGACAAATAAGTATTTGCCAACAATGTCAGGAACTGAACTTTAAAATACAGCCATTGATCCTTTGCTTCATCTGAGTTTGGTTGTGGATGTAGTGATATATGTTCTTCAGTACATCCAAACACACACACATATATATATGGTCCCTAGAGGATGATAGCATACTGCAGTGATGATGCTTGTGACAGGGGTTTCCTTCAGTACCTAAATGAGGATGACATTAGTGAGAGTGAAATATTGACACAAGAACCCTAGAAGTCATATAATAAGAATTTGGTCACACACTGACTTTTCCTCTAATTCCAACAGCAACTCAACCTTTAAGATATTTTCATTGTTATATCATTATATTTTTATAAATTTGTTTAGATCTGAAAGTACCATACACTACCCTACTTAGTCTTATTTAGTTACTGACACCAAACATTGTAGAGGTACTGGGGCCTAGTCATCCCCTGACTTTCCCTCAGTATACTGTGATTGCACCCCCTGCCATTACACCAACATGAGGGCTGTGACATTTGGTCAATAAAAATATGCAGGATTTTCCAGAGATGCAGGGTCAGGCTAGAACATATTTTATTTACCCAGCGTGTACCAAGAAGGTGCATGGGTTCATAATAATTTGTCATGGAAAAGTACAAACAAATTTGTTCTCCACAGGGAGCAGTGGTCAGGTCTACAGAACCTGCTAGAAGGTGTCTGTGTGATATACAGTGACAAGAGTACTGTAAAGCAGTGACCTCGTTAGAATTAGTTCCATTTATGTATGAATTTGTTTTAAAACATAGTCAGACATTTGGTAAAGTGGCAGGACAAAGACTCTTAACACTGGAGTGGCTAGAACAGAATGGCTTCAAGAGAATATCTTTTTGGAGGGGTACAGTCACATCCCAGTAAAGATGCTGTGGAATGACTTTAGCGGAGGTGTTCACACAGAAATCCTAAGAATTAATATAAGGGTTCACTTACTTTCTCCACCAGCTTTCAGGTTTGTTTTACCCCTCCATCCACTCATCCATTTTCTAAACTGCTTAGTCACTGTAGGGGTCGGGGGCGTGCTGGAGCCTATCCCAGCTATCCTATGGATGAGAGGCGGGGTACACTCTGGACAGGTCGCCAGTCCATTGCAGGGTTTATTCCATATAGGCATAAATACTGGAATTGTGTCATAAATACACTTGTTAGATTGAAGATGTGGTCACATTTTATGATCGGTTGATGCATTTGTTCTTGTCTTTATACAACTCAATGCAGCATAACATTCAGCCACTCCTAATGTATTCTAATATAGTAGCAGATATTCTTTAGGTTTGAGGACTTAATAATGTTTGCATCAGTATGCTCATGTTCCACTACCTAAGTTTTCAGTTGCAATTTCAACCTATAAATGGGAAATAGCCAGGTGACAGGTTTTTTCAACTTGAGAAAAAAAAGGTCAGCAAACACATTTGGAACATTTGGTCAAATGGCTCTAAAGACGCCGGAGAATTGGGAGCAATTATGCATAGAGAAAAGTCAAGTAAGTCAAATGCAGCAGGTGCTTTACTTTACACCCCGCTACTTCACATGGTTGAGTTTTGATATGTGGAAGTGAGTGAATGATAGTTGTATTAAGCACAGAGAGATTTAGAAGGAGGGAAGAGCAGAGAGTGAAGGCAACTGCATCCATCAGCACTGTCATTAACACCACTAACAAACTCCTCAGGGTGTGAGAGGCCCACTCATCTGGTCACTCAGTGGATCCATTACCAGGGCATTAAGCATTCAAGTCAAGAACAATAAAACACAAGGGATATCTTTATGCATGCGTGTGTGTGTGTGTGTGTGTGTGTGTGTGTGTGTGTGTGTGCTTGGGCATGTCTTTATTTCCTTGTGTGGACAACTTTTGTTCAAAATACTATTTGTAGGAGGACATGAGGACATTTTAGCCTGTTGGTTACAGTTAGGATGAAGGTTAGGTTCAGGATACAGAGCTAGGGAATGCTTTATGTCTGTGAGTGTCCTCAACCATAAAGTGAGACCAACATGCATGGGTGTGCGTGTATGTTTCTTTGTAATGCTGTTTCTGCTGCATGCAAGCTGTCAAATATGTTATATTAGTTCGTCCAAACCTGTTAGACACAAAACATTGTGTCACATTCTTATTACATGCAGCTTTTGAGCATGAACAAATGTGCCCCTAAAAGCTGTCCCAGGAGTTTTGTAACATTCCACTTTAATAAACACATGGGGAAAAGGTCACTAATAGCTTTTACATGCAGGATGCGCATGTGCACACACAAAACAAAAAAGCACGGACACAAATCACGCACATATTCACACACGTGATTTCAAAGGGGATGACACACAAGCCAATGTCTTCATAGAGACTAAAGTGTCTCTCTAATGGAAAAACCATTTTCTTAAGTACTTTGTTTGTTGCACCATCTGCGTTATTTGCACAGTAATTGCTTCCGTAGTCCGCGGGTTAGAATTTGTAACCTCAAGGGCAGTGTAACTAATGGCCAAATGATGATAGTCTTTTATCTCTGCAAATGCGTGTGTGTGTGTGCATTTGATGAAAATCAGTGTTATATTTTGTATTAATGTGATACACATTCGAACTTGAGGGATCATGTGTTTTTACACCTTCCTATCATCTTTCTCTATGAAAACTACGTGACATTTTGCTGGCACCTGCCTTGTACATATGCGATACGTCAAGCATATGTTGTTAAGTCTAAAAGCATAAGCATGTTATGAAATCAGCCTCAACTGTACTAAAGATACACAGCGTTAGTTGGCGAGAAAAGCATTTTGTAATCAGAGATGAGTATAATCTTTAGCTGGAAATATCTTAATTGCAGACATCTTGAGCCTGCATGATATTAATCCCACCCAAGCCATCTCCATTCCACCAAATCTAACCGAATGCTGTAGTTGTGACGCACTGCAATAGGAGATGCTGAAGTAATCAAATAAAGGCATTAGTGTACCATTAGGAGGGAGCTTCCTGGCTTTGGAGGGACACACAGAGCCTTGTTTAGCCTAATAGAGCATCCCTGTTAGCATTTATTTATGGCAGCACAATGTCAAACCACTCACAAGTGGAATGTTGTTTGTCCATTAAGGCTGCTATCCAATGGGAAGCCTCAAAAAAGGAGATCTTAGGGCTTGGCCTTAGTTCAATCATCTTGTCTTTTTAAATATCTTTTTTTAACTGCTTTGGCCTTCTTAAGCAGTAAAAGACGTGGTATAAATTTTCATGCTTGACGTTTATATACAGTACTTTATTTCTGAACATGTGATCTGTAGTCAGTTTGGTATGACTACATTTGAGGCCCTGACTTACAAAAGATAAAGTGTAGTTTTTTGATTCACCACACAAGGTTTTAATGTACCATGTCATAATAAAGATATGCTGTATATGTGACTCCACTGCATACCCACATTAGATTCATTCATTGCAGAGCTGTTAAATAGATTACACAGTTGACAGAAATACATTACTAGCATTTTTAAAATTGTTATTTATCTATTTGCATTTTTCCTTGTCTTCTTCTCAGTGTTCTCTCCCTGTTTCCTGTCCACTCATGCCCTCCACACAATGACAAACCAACAGAAACCCACAGCCTTCATATACCACATGTCTGGAACATCATGTTATACTCTATCATTATCAATCTGTACTGTATGTGCCTCAGGCTATTATACAACACTGGAGTTTTCTCATTTTAACATAGTTTCTAAAAAGTTATCTTCTAACAAGATTGGTTGGTTTTGTGAAATGACAAGAAAGTTTCATGGTATAACAAGATAAAGAGATAATGTTACAATAGGAGAATCTTTTTGGAATAAAATGATATCTCATAAGGAAAAAATATGTCATAATAATGCAAAATAAATCTCATCATGATGTACAAAGGATCTCATAAAAACATTGTAACAATAAAATGGGAACATTTTATATTTTTCAAGGAGGCAGTGATGTAGTACGTTGCCGTACTGTAACCCACCTTCCCCCTCCTCATTATTGCGTTAGGGTGGTGACATAAGTTGACTCACACACATTTAAGGCACTTTACAATGATAGGTTTAAGACTCTACAAAATATAAGAACAACAGATATAGATATATATAATTATATAGCAAATCTCACTTGAGCAAGCACTAGGTGACAGCAGAGAGAAAAAACTCTCTCTCCTTTGTAAATGTAAATGGAACTCGAAGCATGATTTTACTATTACTGCTTTGTACAAGAGAAAGTAATTGGCAAATTCAACATATGATTTATTTTGTTGTATTTCTCTTAGGTGTCTATTGCCAAGGTTTAAGTTATGCTGTAGATAAATTTCCTTTAAATGTATTTTGTAAATGTTACCTTGGGGGAATATAGGTAGACATAAGAGATTCTCCTTAAATGTTAAGGGTAAGGAATGATAGTTATGATAGTTCTCTGAGTGGTTAAGGTTGGATGTCTCTGCAATCTAGTTCCATTATATTTAAATACTGGTTACATAGGTGTCAGGTTTTGCCAAGGAATGAAAAATGTATGTAATAAAGAGATATTTGGGGTTCTGCTGCATTCATCTGGGTTTTGTTTATTAAAGTGACCATTGTGAGTCCAGCAATAGATGCAGTTCTGTTATAAGGCCAGAACTGATTTTTCATGTAAAGATTAACAATCCATGCCTCAGAAAATAATACTTTAAATTTCATTTCATTTTAAGGCAGCATTTTTCTCTATTAGCTTGCCAAGCCAAAAAGACCAAACCAACATGGGCTACTCTGCTCTATTCAGAAAACTGATAAACCTCATAAGCTCTTGTAAGCTCTTGTCAATAAACACATCAGAACACTTCCGTCTTTGCTTCACTGATTTCCTGGCTTGTTTGATCCTGACACAGTGCTCTTTACTTTGATGTCATCATGCACAGAGGAATGAGCAGCCTTGAGAGCTGAGATGGGCTTGTATAATTCCAATCTTAGGTATGATATTTGCAGGATGGACTTGTCAAACCTAATCAACACTCAGCATAAAGAGTTTAAAGCAAAGTCACACGTGTTATATTTACTGAATAACTGACAACTGCAATTCAGTGGCAGTGAAGAGACTAAAAGAAAAGAGACGATGTATTTGCATGGACAAAGCTAATGTTCAACCAAATATCAAATTCAAGGTAAGTTCAGAGGATACTTTCATCATGTCAGAGAGGCTGGAGATTGTTATTTATAATGGTTGAAGAGATTGATTGGTTGAAGAGTGAAAATATGAAATAAGTAAAACATAAGTACTTTGCAGTTGCATACGTCAAATTTTGTGATACAGATACAAATACAATTACACTCAGTGTTTAAATCTGAATTAATTATGCTTTGCACTTTTTACTTTTATTTAAATTTTTTTTTTTACAGTTTTTTGCTGACTATGTATAAACAATGTCTCAATGTGAGCAACACTGTAGTTTTGGATATCATCACAGCTGGTGTTGTGTTTCAAAACTGGATATTTTAGTCAATGTTATCTGGGAGAAATTCACTAATATCTTCAGAATTAATGTGCACTGTGCCATTATGTAAATTTAAAATATCCCCATTACATGAACAGGAAATGGAATCTGATTTGGAATCTGAATTGCATTGTTTACAAAAATGTATTAGCAATTTGCAGCATGAATATTCAGCTCCTGCCATCCTTATGAGGCTATTGTCAGTTTGAGCTGATTGTGTAGGTGCAGATCCTCAACTTTACTGTTTTTATTCATTCTCTTTCTCACAAGAATGTTTTTGACTGTAGTACTTAACTATTTTCAGCAAAATAACTGTACAACTACTATACAGTTACGTTCCAGTATGTCCCCAGACAGATATAATTAACATGTATTTCTCTCAGGAATAGCATTAGTTACCAGTTAGAGACTAAAAACTGGACCGTCTGAGTCAGATGGTCCAGCAGTTACCCAGACTGCACCCAGCAAGCCCCTAATACAAACTCTAGTTAATGTCAGCAATCAAGCAGAGTTTCTCTCTGACAATCTCCCGCTGTGTGCTACGTCTTTTTTTATTTATTTATTTATTTTATTTTGTGCTACGTAACGTTCACACATGTGGACCTGATTCTTCTGACATTGTCCATAGGGTGTCCAAACAACTAACAAACAAAGACATACATCATATATCATACATATCAAGTGTTCACAGCTTTTTTTTGCTGCCCCAGAGTGGCCAAAAATATTGCATATTCACCTTGAAAATATCCTAGCAAACTGATTTTTATTTGCACATAAGAATAATAGCATTTTTAGGAGAGTCCAATATACATGCAGCTTAGCTTTCCACCAACCTGGCTCTTAAACTGCTATATGCTCAAATTAGTCACCAGCTAGCCGCTTAATGTGTCTATCAGCTGCTGAGTAGCCTTTTGCTAAAAACAGCTGGAAGTGATGCTGTTGAGAATGGTTAGAGTAAATCAAAGCTATAAAGTCTGGACCAAAGCAATGAGATGGACTATGCTAAAAAGTTTTGTAGAAATGAGGACAGTGCAAATAGCAGAGCCTGGGTTGCTCACTCTGAATCACTGCACACTCCCAGTCTTATCAATTCAAATTAGTCTTGTATGGTGGCCACTGAGAGCTAAATCTGACAGAGACAATCAATCAAATGTTTGCAGAAAAGATAAAGAATGTAGACACCATCCTCCTAGCCTACTGGCTATTTTGCTACTTTCAGTAAAATCTGTGCATTTGCTATCTTGACATCCGACATAAGATTAAAAAGTAGGTAGCACAGATTTTCCCGAAATATTCAAAGAGATTTCCAGAAACTGTTTACTACTCTGTCAAAACTCTACAAATCTCTTAAAATAAAACACAGCACTCAAAACCATGTTCTCTCCTCTAAAAACTGATTCCTTCCACCAGAACAACACACACAGCAATCATATGTTAATGTCTCACACCATCAAACACCATCAAAAGTTCATTTATGTTTTGGCCTCATGAAGTCTGTCAAAATGATGGTCTGTCAAAACTGAAGTTAATGAGCATAACAGAGGATACATGTATAAATAAAGGATGCATGCGATGAGAGCCATGCAGATGAATGTCAGGAATCGTTCCACCATGCCAGGCATTTCCCCTGATGTTTGGCCTGGGAGATGAGGTGCTGTGGCCTGACCAGAATCTGCATTACTCTGCTTCCCACCTCTTATCCTTTGTAGACCAGAGGTGGGAGGTCAGTTTAGCTAAACAATTTCTATTCCAGTAACAGATTTTGTTTCCATTTTGTATCTGTGCACCGTTTTTTCTTTGTAGTGTTTCTCACTGTATTTAGACTATATATGTGAAATTACTCAGTTCTGCTACATATTATGTAAAATAGGTAACCTTTGTGTTGTATATTCATATAGTACTCTAAATGCTACTTTGGGACAACAACATGCATTGTACAATGACAATAAAGCTTTATCTTATCTTATATGTAACTTTAAGTAATTCACTCCAGTTAGTGGCAAGTGTGCAGATTAATTACGAGACAACATGTTCTATGGCATCGCACTCACACAGGCAAATCAACAAATCTTTTCAGTCCTCCTGCTTCTGCTGGTAACTATATGTCAACCAGCTTGAAACACAACAGCTGTGCGTGCAGCTCACAAGTTTGTATCCACCATGCACCACAATTAATCACTCATGCGTCTACTCCACACATAAAAGTCTGTTGAAATCACAGCATCATATGTCATAGTTATAAAATCTGTTACTGCTTGCTTGTTAAACCGACACACGCATGGGCTCACAGACTGAAATGAGAATTTGAGTGATTAGAATTTCTTCTCCTCACTCACTCGTGTTCGGGCTTGGCCATACTTCAGGCTCTTGATGTGAGAGGTGGACTTGGGTGACCCTTCCTGGTTTTAAAATGCTACTCCATCCAAATGTCGCCTGCTCACTCTCCACTTATGTTCCGGCACCAAAGTGCTCTCTCTGTGGTGGATGATCTCTATCAGAGATGGATATGGAGATCTACAGCAAAATACGTAGTGATTCATCTTTTTTAAAACACTAATGTGTGAGTACCCCAGGTGCAGCAGGTTCACCAGCATTTGCTTTTTTGGCTCACATTTTGTCAATTATGAAACTGTGCCGCTAATACCTGAAGGGTTATGCAGAGCACGGCTGAATGTATCTTACAGTAAAACAGCAAGTAGGTCGATTGAGAGCTGGAGCACAGATTGATTACAGTTTGCATTCTCTAAAATTCCATATTCTAGTTTTATGTTTTTCAATGTCATTAAACTTAAATTAACAAACTAAAATTAAAATGGTGGGTAATAAATGATTATGGAGGAATTTTTAGAAGTCTGTCCAATAAAATAACAGACAATAAGAAAGTCAAATGCAACCTCTGACTCTGACATATGATTGAACTGTTCTTCCAATTGAGTTTGGACAGGTGGAACATGAGTGAGACTAATTGGTAATCAGGGTGTTGCCTTTTAAAGACCAATGTGTCTGAGGTGAATGAAATTTGTGTTCGGAGTGAAAAACTGTGACTTAGCATGACATTTCAGTGAGACCAATGGATTTGTCCTTAGAGTTTAGCAGTCTGAACTCATGTTTTTTTCAGAATTGTGTGCATTGTTCCACTTTTTTGTGTGTGTATACAATGGAGAAAAACTGTGTTCTTTTTATCAGCCTACAACAGCCACTTTTTTTTTTTTGACAATTAGCAGGAAAGACATTTTTGTAATCTGGGATTACTGTAAACTACTGTAAACTTATGACAGCAAAACAATTCTTGCTGCTGGTTAGACTACAGTGATTTTAGAAGCATAAAATCTGGCTCCACGTACACTGATAATGGCTGTAGATAAATTGGGTTTACTTTCAATGCAAAAGTTACCCAATAGAAGAATGTCTTAACAAACCTTACATATAAGCTATGTTTTGAATTATAACCATAGTGAGTGACTAAGCATATGTATAAGGATATTGGCCCCAGCAACACTCAAAAAGGTTGCAGGAGCGTAGTGCTCCATCAATATCAGATTTTAAATTGGAAAAGCGTGCGTGTTAGAAGGGGGCCGGACCAACGGGGCCACTTGATGAATGGGCCGTCTTGGTGATTGATGGTCAAGGGGGAGCGGTCAGGGGGGAAGTTATGCCACACCTTGTCAATATTAAATTGTTTGCTTCTCATGCATACTGTAAGGATAGCAGAATAAAAGTGTACACAAAGTACCCTTGACATGATCATTCTACTCTCTGTAGGTTAGATGTGGAGGTGTGTGTTGACATACCATGACCCTTATTCAAATTTTTTTTTTAACGAGAGCAGAAAACGAGGCATCTTATCATCACTCCATTCATTTCATCTTCATTTGACGCAAAAACACTGTATTTATCTTTTATTCTTTCATACCCTACTGTAACTGCACACCTTAGACTGCTAAAAACCAGATTACACAAAGGTATAGATTGCAAAACAGGGTTCCTCTTTCAGCACCGTCAAGAACACATGCACAGACACACCTCTAGTAGCAAAGAATAGTCTTGCTAATTAGCTTTAGTTATGGGCATTCACACTACTATTTGACATTCTCAACACTTAATGCAATCCCAGGAGACTAAAATACCATAACATTAGGGGAAGGCTTTATCATAGAGAGGGAGGGCTGTAAATCAGGCACCTGAAACTCCATTAGCCATTCCAACCAGCAGGGATGCCTGTGTGATTACTGTGGGACTGATTGCTCTCTACTTGCTGATAATGATGACTCATTCACATGCTGCCTGCCTAACAATGCTGAGACTGAATAGGAAAATGAGTCTTTAGATGGGTGCACCCTATCTCTCTTATTAATATGTTCAAGGAATGATGGTCATTATATGACTATCAGGCTATTTTCTCTTTTGTTTGAGTTGCATACTGAGATAAAAAGTACTGTTATCAAACAAATATGTAGTATTAAGTACAATTTCATTCTCGTGTTTACAGGAAGCCTGAGTCATGCTGTGATTTTTATAGCAATTATTATTATTACAATTGTCATTATTGCAATTCCAATTACAAGTGAAGCTACTTACAAACACTGAAGTAGAACCAGGACAGTTAGGAAGGAGTAAAAGGCAATATATCTATTGTTATTGCTTGTCAACTTTAAAGGTATTACTTATTATTTATGTGTGCTTCAGGAATTCATCATAGTAAGTGGCAATTTTATTCTTAACTACTGTTTCAAAGTGTTTTTGTTGCCTAAACCTAATTACACACAAGAGTAATGCTGACAGACAAGAAGGCCCAGTTGGATTTAACAATGAAAATATTACTTTTCAGTAATACCCATTTGTTATTGTCACTGCTATGGTGATTCAACACTGTTTATACTATGTCATGCTATAAATGTATTTGTTTATATCTGATGGTTTTTATCATGTTTGTTCATTATAGGGTCTGAGATAACCTTGTTTGGTTAATACTATGGCTCTTTATGGAATTAATTCCACAGACTTTTCCCGTATATTATGCCTGTTGAATTGAAGTTACTCAAAAAAGGGGGATAAATGCATTATCTCTTATACTTGGCAAAGTATATTTTACTTAATGTTATAATGTAATACTGAATTTACTTTGTCATAAAGCAGAGATATTCACTAATGGTTTTATTTCAGTTAAACTTCAAAGATGCAGCACCTGTCAGTCCCAATAGCATCTGCTTTCCCATTGTTCCTGTCTTGTCTCTAAACGTCCACACCACTAACAAACATAGCCAACAAGCTAATAAGGCACAGCGAAAGAGCTTTTACACTACAACCATTAAAATCCCATAACCCCATGGATACATTTAATTTAACTGCACTTTACAAAAGATTCATACAGTACTTCAACTACTTCAGACAAGTTTCTCTTAGAAGCTAAACTCAGACAGACTTTTTTAAAACTTTTATCAAGAAATTTTTAACAAAGCTAATTAATTAACAATGTTGCTTTGTGCACATGTACACCATGTGGTATAAAGCTCTGGCTCTGAAAATAAATTCCACTTCTCATAATCTGTTAGGAGAGCAGCTCAAAAATGTCTTTGGGATTTATTTATTTCTGTTTCTTTAACCCACACAGCAATGCAAGTGCAACTGGAGAAGACAGAAGAGAGTGAAATGTATTGTTGTAATGTTTTTTTATCACTATGCATAAAGGTGTAGATGTACTATTCCTATGCTATCAGAGCAGTGATTGGGGAAATTGGGAATGATGGTCACTGACATGGTGGATCATTAAATGTGAATAATTGAACAAATGCGCACAGAAACATAGCTCCCACCACGCTGTGCTTTGCTGCTTTATGCTTCTCCCAGTATAATAGAGGATGCGAGCCTGCAAGCAGGTATACATCAACATAGACCAGCAATGAATAGCTCAGGAGGGAAATGCAGAAATGGGAAGGTGACAGGAAATGGGAGTACAGATAGATTAATGCAGAAATGAATGGATGTAAGGAAAGGGGGACTAAAAACACAGGTATGTGTGAAAATAGAGTAGGGTTGACAATAGGGTCACTTTTAAAAAAAGGTGATCTATGGAAAGAGTCTTTTTGAATGTGTCAGTTTAAATAAGCTCTACTTTTTAGTCTACAGAACCATCATCCCATTTTACCTCACAGTACTTGGTTTTGGTTAGGTAAGGAGTGTGGTTTGGCTGGATAGAGAAAAACACATTTATAAACTAGGACTCAATGTGTTTATTTACTTTTACACAAAAAAATCTTTCCCTCACCTTAACCAAAGTGCTTTGATTGACATAGTCTCCTGATTACTTGTTTTCCACACATATGTGGTCACTTTCCTGTCTCTGTTCTCTCCCTGATCCGTCTTGCTCTCTAATCAGCATTATTACTAACACCTGGTTCTTTCAGTATTTGAGTATTTGAGTCTGTAGCTCTCAGTCACTCGCCTACCAGAGTGGGTTTAGAAAAGAAGGAAGCATAATGGCTCCTGTGCCATGTCTAGAGGAGGAGATAAGGAAAGCACAAGTGAAGAAAGAGACAGTAGCTGCAGTGTTTGTTGATGTTGAGAAAGTGTATTATATGTTAAGGAGAGAGGGCTTGATGATTAAATTGCACACAATGGAAGTCAAAGGCAAACTGGATTGTGGAAGAAGCATCCAAGTTAAAATAGGGTTGGGAATATCAAGTTGTCAAGTAAACATACTGTAGAAAATGGAACTCCTGAAAGAAGTATTGTGTATTCTACTTTATTTTCTGTAACGATAAATGATATATTTGCAAGTGTACTAATGGATATTGGAAGATCACTGTTTGGGGATGATGGGATATTGATATATTAGTTCAACTGTGATATGACCTAAACGATATGTGTGAATGCTGGTACCTGCAGGGAACATAAGCATTCAGAAAATGTACACATTTTTACAGATGGAACAAAGAATCCATGTTCAGACATGTGCAGCAGTGGTGATTCCCAGTTATCTCATAAAAATTAGCAGGAAAGTATCAAATTGTCTGAGTGTATTTGCGACAGAATTGTTTGGAATGGTGTCACAATGGGTGTAACATATACATGATCAACCAAAGTACTAATATGCAGTGATTTAATATCAGCACTCCAAAGTACTAAGACAGGAACAGCCAGGAACAATCAGGAGTTGCCTTATGAAATATTGTACACCAATTTTATAAATAGTCAGTCAAGGGAAAACTGCCAGCACATTCGGTCATTCTTTGAAATGAAAAGGTAGATAAATCAGCAAAAGAACCAGTTAAAAAAGAGGCAATTGGAGTCAATATTCAGTCCAGCAAGATCAGCGGGGAAAAGCATAGTGTGGATAAAAACCAAATCAACAGTGGCGACAGTACTGGGATAGTGCTACAAAGGGCAGACATTTACATGCAAATCAAAAGATGTGGGTTTAATAAGAAACATGGGGTCCAACAGAAAAGAGCAAACAGTAATAAGTAGATTGCGAATTGGACACACTAATCTTAACAGCACACATCAAAGTGGTTACTGTGACCAGTGTCAGGAAATGGAGACAGTAGGACATATTCTAGTATCATGCAGGAAATATACAGAAGAAAGAAAAGAGATGATTACAGAGTTGCAGAAAACAGGATGAGTGGCAATTACTGCTGTGGGTATAATGAAGTGTGGGAACAGTATAAATGGTAGGAGGGCATTAATGGACTTTCTAAGAATGACAGGACTAATTACGCTACTCTAATGGACTCAACAAACGCCAATAGGAGGCAGTGAAGCAACGTAAGAATGCCAGCTGCTGCGAGGAAGGGGAAGAAGAAGTAGAAGGAGAAGAAGACCCCTGCCAGATTGTCTGCCTTGTAACCCAGTTGCGACTTGGACCTGTGGCTTTCTTTATTTATTGTGAATCCACAATCTGCTTGTGAGACTGATTACCTGCAGAGCACGAATGCCAGGAAGGATTCCTTACCTTCATCCGGCATCTTGTGACCAGCACTTTCACTAGCCAACTCCATATTCATCTTAAGTGTCAACATCAGTTGGCACTTAGATTTCTCTCAGTCTGCTTATACCCTGCTGTGAGTGAGTACAACTTTGACCACTTAGCTGATCATGTATTCATTTGTCATTCGCTCTAAATTAATTGCTCTTTTTGTTGTACATAGTGTTTGATCTGATCACCCAGAAGTTCACTCACCTGTTGAAATTCAGGTTCCTGCATGCCCTCAACATTTGCCTCAAGTGTTTTAATATGTCTTACACAATCATGCTTTGTCACCCTTCAATTATTGGGTCCACCTGTTGCCTAGGTTTTGACATTAGTTGATAAGTCAAAATTGGGTCTATCATGTCACAGTTGTGCATTTTCACAAACAAATGTAACAATGTAATGTAACTTTTTTGTTACATCAAAACATTATTTGGTTACATTCCCTGCTAAAAAGTAATTTAGTATAATTGAAGCAATATTTGTGCTATAGGCCAACATACCCTGATTGCAACAGAGTGAGATGAAGAAGTTGACAATCTGCTGAGGTGGTCTTCTTTTGGGAAGCAGCTTAAAGAAGAAGATTTTAATATGTAGCAAAGTTTCCATCCATTCTACCCTGGTTTCCATACTCTACCAACATTATGCTACATACCTGTGCATTTCTTAAAATATAATAACATAAGTTATAAGTGCTGATATTTGTAGGTTTTGTAAGTTTTGTTGAGTACAGAGCTATGGGATTTGTTGAGTCACACATACATCATAGCACTTTTTTAAAAAGGACCAAAATAAAAATAAATCAATGAATCAGAAAAAAGAGGGGG
>OMLM01016059.1:0-27819 GCA_900302695.1 Helostoma temminkii | reverse complement strand
CTCGGCATGAGGCTGGAGAAGAGCGACACGCCGGCCGAGACCACCGAGAGAGGGGTGATACAGGTGACCGAGGGCAGCGACATCCTCTTCAGGTTCTACGGGCTCCACTTGTTCCCAAACAGCTCGATCTGTTTCCTGCTGGTGCTGTCCGGCATGTTCAGCGGGCTCAACCTGGGACTGATGGCTCTGGACCCGATGGAGCTCCGCATCGTGCAGAGCTGCGGCACCGAGAAGGAGAAGAAGTACGCGCGGAAGATCGAGCCCATCCGCAGGAAGGGCAACTACCTGTTGTGCTCCCTGCTCCTCGGAAACGTCCTGGTCAACACCACCCTCACCATCCTCCTGGACGACCTCACGAAGTCTGGTGTCGGGGCGGTGGTGGCCTCCACCATCGGCATTGTTATTTTCGGGGAGATCGTCCCCCAGGCTCTGTGCTCCCGCCACGGTCTGGCAGTGGGTGCGAACACCATCCTGCTCACCAAGCTGTTCATGATCTTAACCTTCCCTTTGTCGTGGCCCGTCAGCAAGCTCCTCGACTGCATCCTCGGCCAGGAGATCGGCACCGTGTACAACCGGGAGAAGCTGGTGGAGATGCTGAAAGTCACCGAGCCGTACAACGACCTGGTGAAGGAGGAGCTCAACATGATCCAGGGCGCGCTGGAGCTGAGGACCAAAACGGTGGAGGATGTCATGACGCCGCTGAGCAACTGCTTCATGATCCACAACGACGCCGTGCTGGACTTCAACACCATGTCCGAGATCATGGAGAGCGGGTACACGAGGATACCCGTGTACGAGGACGAGCGCTCCAACATCGTGGACATCCTGTTTGTCAAAGACTTGGCTTTCGTGGACCCCGACGACTGCACCACCCTGAAGACCATCACCAAGTTTTACAACCACCCGGTGCACTTTGTTTTCCACGACACCAAGCTGGACTCGATGTTGGAGGAGTTCAAAAAAGGTCGGTACAGTGTTGCCATGCAGGTTCAGGTGTAGCTTCAGTAAATGTGTGGCTGAAAGGTAGACTCAGGCCTGACTCGTCTCTCTGGGCCACAAATCCTGCAACAGAAATGCTGACAACACTGCAGAATAGTAAATACGATGAAGCTCACTGCTTGTGCCTGTTGTTGAGGCCGGTTTTGATTGATCAGTGGTGGTGGCCTCACACCTCCTGAGTGGTTTAGCTTGGTTTGGAGTATAGCACTTCCCTATATCAGCTATTCACAGCTATTAGCTGAGCATTCAAGTAAGGAATTCACAGAAAGTTTATAGCATCGTTGGTTTGGTTCTGATCCCTGTCACGGCCGCAAACCAAACCTTGACATTTGAGGACGTCGCCTCGAAATGTGAAGAACCACATTGTGTTTTGGTACGTCTGCCTTTACACGCACGTGAACTTTAATGGCTTCCCATTCTTAATCCGTAGGGTTTAATATGGAGTTGGCCCACCCTCTGCTGCTATAACGGCTTCAACTGTTCCGGGAAGGCTTTCCGGAAGGTTTAGAAGCTTCCTCTAGAAGCAGATTTTTGAGGTCAGGAGAAGGCCTGGTTCACAGTCTCCGCTCTAATTCATCCCAAAGGTGTTCTATCAAGTGGTGGTCAAGACTCTGTGCAGGCCAGTCAGGTTTCCCCACACCAAACTCGCTCATTCATGTCTTTGTGGACTTCACTTTCTGCACTGAATTCAATGATTTCGATGGGATGTTCCAAGACGTTTGTCAGTATAGTGTATAAAGGGCATTTCCCTCACTTTCTGATGTTTTATGCACGATAACATGTGCACGACGGCTAGTTCAGTCTCGTTTAGTGATCAGCTAGGAGGCTGTGACAGAAGTTAACCTTTGACCTTTGAGTCAAGCTGTAAAACGCATTAACATCTCGGCAATCAGTAATGTATGGAGTAATTTGACGTGAGTCACAGCTGAGAAGATTCTCGGCCTGAAGATTCATTCAGGTTGAGTGAAGGAAGTTTGTTCCGACATTTTTTATTACCGCAGGAAGAATAATGAATCAAGTCACCGTCATTTACTATAGATCGTAGTGTAAAACTTCACTGAAGTCTTGCTTCTGTCAAAAATGACTCTGCTGGTGTTGAGATTTGTCAGAAGTCAAATCTAACCTCAAGTTTGCCACTTCCCAGTTTGACTTCTCTCTCTCTCTCTCTGTCTATGTTTCTTTTTCCTCTTTGTACACAAACACAAATACACACTCGTGCACACACTCGTGCGCACACTCCCTCTCTCAGGCACACACTGACGCCATCCCCCGTAGGGATATGTTTTTCCTTTCTCAGGCTTCGTCTCAAGGTCACAGACAGTAGAGACACACACACTTGCTGTGTCTACATCTCAGCGCAGTGAGGAATGACTGATTGCTTCTCTGTAGCAGCATCAGTATCTGACTGTAGCCAAACTTTCACTTACTGTGCCTTTTTTAAAATTTTTGTTCGGCTGCAACACTTTAAGCCAGTAAGACTTTGCTTTGCTAAATGCATTTAAGCAGAACACCCGTCTCTCAATCAACATTTGGCACAGTTACTTTGCACTTGTTGCACTCATCAGCTGCTGTAAATGGACTTTTAGAGCCGCTGTAGTGTTGGTGCGCTCAGCTGTCTGTGACACTTGGCCATGAAACAGCTCTGCAGCTCGTTTTAGTAGGCTTGGCTGACGAGGTAGGAGTGTTTGGCAACAAGCTGCAGTGCCCACACACACGCAGAAGTGAAAACAATCTACACTGGGTCAAAGCCTGTCAGAGAGATTTACTGTAAGTAGTTATGTGAATCCACTGAGTTGCTGTGCTGAGTTTGACGTTGTTGCAGTGGATCGTTACTTGTCATCAGATACTGCATGCACGGGAAATAAAGTTATAATGAACAACATTTTCATTTTCAGTTTCAGAAGTGTTTAGTTTGAGTTAAATTTAATAACCCAGTAGGGATTACTTTTTAATTTAACAGCAATATCCTGCAGTTTAACTTGATATAATAAGATGTTAAGTATCTCAACAAGGCTACTGCATTATTATCTTACTTACCAATACATATCTGCAAATATTATACTTTCTTACATATGACAGTTTAATTTGGAGAAGTAAACTCAGTTCAAGTTAGATTTCAGGTATTGTTTTAGGCAAACATCAACTTCTTAATGGTAGTAAAACACTAGAGTTGTTTTGCATTTTGCAAAGCATTGGGCAATCCAGCTGCCTGATGACAAACCAGTCAGGAATCTGGACATGACATTTCATATTTTGCAAGAGTTGCAAGTTAAATATTGTGAGAAAAGGCGAATGATGTGATGCGGAGCCTCAAAGACGTTGAATCTTTTATGAGAACTGGATACAGGATCAAAAAACACGGTTGTTCGTTCAGTACTATGAAAGTTTCTAGGCCCTAGTGCATGTGCACCTTCAACTAGGGCTGTGCCAGGTGATGCATTGTAATTTTTGTTTTTTTTTTAAATGTAATTTTAGGAAAACTGCCATACTATGACGAATACACCACATGTAGTAAGAGTTTTAAAAAAAGTAGTCTTTTTATGTAACCAGAAGTTTAAAAACAGTTAAAAAACCAATGCAAAATGAGTCACTGCCACAAATCTTTGCATGTAAGCTGTTCATAAAAAAATTGATACAGTAGAATAGATACGGGATCACAAAACATGATATTACAGTACTCAGTGTTTTCTGTATTTTCTTACATTGGTGTATTTTCTTAGGCTGCCGTTATTGTTCTGTTGTTCAGTTAAGACTTATTATGAAATCAGATCACGTGATTTATTTATTTTTGAACATAACTTGTCGTTTTACTTCTGCTTTGAAAGGTTGAAATAGTGTTGAAAAGTCTGATTCGAGAGTTTTATTGGCAAAGAAATAAAATAGTCCCTAGGCTTTCTTTAGCCTGGTTTTCTTGCTTGTTGTAGCAGGATTTTGCTTCAAGACGACTTTTAAAAGTAGAAAAATCATATGTGCAGGTACAGTAAACAGTTGAATGAACTTTTTAGAAAAAACAGGCGTTCTATTTCTAAACTGTATCTCCATCTGCGTGTAGCAGGGAGTAACACTGTGCTAAATGCTCTTAAACCTTTAATATGATCAGGACAGAAAGGTAAATAGGCAAATACTCTGAAAATGATTCAATTTAAATGTACATTTCTGCATTTAAATGGCATTTTGTGCACAGAAGGAGGACTGCACTTTTTAAAGAATTGTGGGCGTGATGTGCGTTGTGGTGAGTCTTGTGATGTGTTTGTGACTTCATGCTGCATGCGAGCAGAGCAGATCTTATCAACACTATTTCCGGACATTCATTGTCTATACATTTAGTCAAGTGTCTGGTAGAATTTCACAAAAGTAACCCAACAAACAAAGAAAAGCACAGACCACAAAAACTTTAAATTCATTTACTGGAAGTCGAACAGAAAGACATGAATCGCTTGCAGATGTGAGATTCATAGATATTCTTGCCAGTAGTGCAAAAACACAGAATCGAGTACTTTGTTCCAAACAAGTTACTAAATATTTTTTGTATCACGTCTGCCTCCTCGCTGAGACTCTGAGGTCCCGTGGTCGTGGACTGGGTTCATGTGGAGAAGCACAGACTTGAATGGCTGCTGGCCCCCTGCCTCTCCGCTGACCCGACTCCCCGCTTACATCTCAAGTTCCTCTCACTTGCTGCTTGGCATTAGTTACCGGGGTGATGGCATCCAGCGGCGTCAGTGTGTGTACATAGGTTTCTTTAGGTGGTTTGCTCTGTATAATCAAATCTGCTAAGTCACTTTAGGATTTGAAACCTTTGCCTTTCGAGGCATTGCCTGATTCTGAATTTATACTAAGAAAAATCAACAACGATACCGTCTAGTCCAACGTTTCTCCATCTGTGTGTGCAGCAGCTTTGTCAGTCAACATGATGTGATATATTAGATGGACTATGAACTGACCTTAATAAATGAAATAAAATCTTAATGACACACTGGCTAGTAATAACAGACACTAGAGAAAAAGAAAACATGTAACTTTAATTGGGTTTACATAGAACCCAAGTCATTTATTTTAAATATAATAGTTCAGATTATTAGTTAATTACAGATTGCACCACTTTGTGCCTGTTGTATAATGAGAACAGGCAGCTGTAAGTTCATGCAGGCTGGACATCAGGTGTCATTTAGAAAACACACAAACATAACTGAACCATTAAGTCACTGGAGGCACATAACACTCTGTCAACAGCCTCCCATATGTTATTGCTTTATACTGGCCTCAGTTCTGGCCCTAAGGGCTCAGTCTTCACTTGATAATACCAGTAGACTGACTTTAACTGTGTCTGCATGAGTAAAACCAGATGTAGTGTTTGTGCTATGTACTAGCTCATCCTAGTAGTCATTTAATAAATAGTCAAAATAATTAAAATCCAAATCACAACAGACTCATCTTGAGGGATTTTACACATTAAGATCGAATCTTTTCCCCAAGAGGACTAAAGTATCTATAATTACTATTATTAATATTTTTATTGCTGTTATTAATAGATCTTTATATAAACCTAACAGGTTTCTCTTGAGCAAACACTGAACAGCAGTGGAGAGGAAAACCTCCCTTTGATGGAAGAAACCTCCAGCAGAACCAGGCTAAGGTGGGCGGCCATCCGCCTTGACTGGTTGGGGTGGACGAAAGGTGTAGGGAGAAAATAAGAGGAGACGAAAGAAAAGAACAGCAGAATAATAGCAATGACGGGCAGAAATATAATTATGAGAATGTGGATCTACATCTGAGTGATGTAAGAACATCTTCACAGATGTCCTGTGGGGATTAAGTCTGGCTTCTGCCCGGGGCCCTCAAGGACAGTCAGAGGCTTGTCCTGGAGCCACTGGCTGTTTGCTTCAGGTCATTGTCGTGCTGAAAAGTGAACCGTTGCCTCGGGCTCAGATCACGTGTGCTCTGGAGCAGGTTTTTGTTAAACAACTTTTAAATTACATTCAGGTTTAGGATTACTAATTCCAGTTAAACAATTTGAGCGTCTGAGAAAATGTTTGTCCTTTGTTGGTGGTTGTCATGACTGTCTATATTATCTGCTCTTTATCTTTAGTGACACTTATCTGGCCACCCCACCCAGTCTCTCAGACCTTGCTACGGTTTAATAACCATTTATCGGGTAGATGTATTGTATATCTCCATAAACCTGTCAGCAGATTAAAATCAAATTTAGTTTATTTGTATAAATCAACATTTTTTTTAAACTGATGTTGTAAAACTCCTTTTAGATTCGCTTTGGGGAAAATTACAACAAAAGTAAATTTTTTTTATTTTGTGCTCTGTGTTTTATTAAGTCTGTATTTCCTGATGTTCTGCAGACGCAGTGTTTAATAATTAATTAATAGGGAAAACAACTGACTCATGAATCAAGAAGAAACCTGAGAATAAAAATCTAAATCGGACTTAGTGGCCTTTGAGATTTCATTAAATAAAATGCCCCAGAGATCTAATCTAACTCTAATCTCAGTCCTTAACTCACATCCCAATTAAGAACCAGACTCGTTGTGAAGTTGTGCCCCAGCGGTTATTATCTTTGCCTCGTCAAACAAAACAACGTCGACTTCTGACAACTCTGACTAAAAGATTACACAATCTCAGCCAGATAAGCTTGCGACAGCGCAGACCGGAATATCCATTCCTCCTTTTGGATAGGGAGTGTACGCTGTCCTCTGTCCTACCTGTAATTCTCTTGTTGCTGCCTCTGCCCATCTGTCCTTGTTTTGTTGTTTTGACTGCCTGAGGAAGAGCAGCTTCAGTCGCTCTTGGCAGCAGTTCAATGTGCCTAAATACTGTTTTTTTAAATACTGTATTTTGCTTTGTAGTTTTGTAGAAAGCAGTTATCAGGATATGGAACAACAGCCACGCTACGAGCACCTGTAAGTGCTCCAGTGAAGTGAAAACACAGGAGCACAGGAGAGTAAGTTGTTAATGAACACATTTGTAACAGGAAATAGGTCAGTATGGAGCTAGTACACTGACTTTAGTATTTGGCATTGAAAAATAACATTGGCATTGATAGCGAAGTGGCATTATTACTATTCACATTGAAGAAAGGTATTAGTACTGAAAAGTATTAGTACTTTGATCACATTTTTTTCAGTACTAATGCAATTTCACTTTCAGCTCCATTATGCAGCTGCACCATTTGCTTTGTTGTATTAGTTGTTAAAGCTTCAGTAGTCTGGAGATAATTTTTAAGCTCGCTGGTTCACTGATTGTGTCAATGGTTTACATGTGGTGATAAACCCTCAGCTCAAGCCTTCTATTGATTATTGACACTGACGCAGGTACAGCTGTCTCCTGGAGGCTGTTCTTGAGCTTGACGACTGTTATAAAGCAGTTTTTCAGCAGCAGTCTTCGACCATCCATCACTGTTGTTTTCTAACAGTGTTTCTGTGCTCACCAGTGTGTCCCCTCTCTTAAAGAATGTACCAAACAGTTGATTTACCCACGCCTGATGTTTCTGCTATGTCTCTGGTGGATTTGTTTTGGTTTTTCAGCCTAATAGTGGCTCGTCCACCAGCGCCGACGGGTCTTTGGACTTGGACTTTGGACAATTATGTGAAAAGAAAATGTATCAAGACGTTTTTCAGTTCAGTTGATATTTATGTATCGCCATATAGAAATACCAATTTCTCTAAAGTTAGAGGTTCCTTTTTACTCCTCAATGAGATGTGAAGATATCATGAGTAAAAGTTGACTGATATATAGGCTGATATTTGGATTTTTTTAAATATTGGCATTGCCTGATACGTTTTTTTTCGTGTGGGCAATGTTTTTCAGAATGGATTATTAATATTATGATCAGGACCTGATGAGGTTGACGACCACATGGCTAATTTACATAACAGGAACTCAGCATGTGGCTACTTCACATAAGCACATTGTAATTAGCATGCAATTCACATGACTAATTAGCATACCATGTGGAACAGGATTAAAGCTATTTTCTTTTTAGTCCACATAAAATACATATTGATAACACAAGTTCCAAAAGTTTTATAAACTAAATACTTGCTACACCGATGAAGCATCCCCTACTTATTCCACTTTTTGGGATATGTTTCAGCAAAAGAAAAGGAAAGGTTGCACTAAATGCTACCTGCTTTTTAAAATTTAGGTCTTAATTAATATTTATGCATAATAAACTAATGTAAGTTTATTTAGTTTTCTGCATGTGTCTCATTTACTGTAATTACATATATCATATCGGCCTCTTAGCTGCCTGTCGGCCAGATTGATTGAAGTTGAAGGTTAGAAGGGAGCCTTGCTCAACAACTTCGAGAAACAAATATCTCAGTGCCACTGCCAGACATTTCTGTGAGTTGGACATTACTGAAGGCATCAATATGTCTCCACAATCAGATATACTACCAGTAAAGTTTGGACACACATTTAAATGACCGTGTTTATGAAAAAACAGCAGGTTTTATAACACTGAAATACAGACATTATTACTGTGAGGGCACTAGTGAAATTTGCACTTCATACCTGTTTTAGATTTTATGTTTTTAAACGCAGTTGTAAACATCCTTTGCTGTTTTTAACTGTCACTCCATGTGCCACCACATATATGCTGGCACAGAGCTCATACCCCCTTTCCTCTAGTTAAGCTAGTGTTTAACTTCGCACCAGTTGTTTGCGTTTCCACAGCTCCTGGTCAGGAAAACTGGTTCCAACCTGGCACCAACTGATCGATGGGCTGGAACTAAGAACTGATTGCGTCAGGACTATCATGACCAGCGACTTCAACCAAAGCTTTGTTGTAAAGCTAGCAGCCAGTTTATCATTTATTAGATTTGTTTAACAGCAGAGTGAAAAAAATTGGTTTTGCTAATTAGCAACAATAACAGCCAACGTTTATGTTTTTATTGTTATCCAAACAATAAAAGTGATTATGTCAAACATAATCACTGTACATAGCGATTATAACAAGCAGCACATATATATTGGACCAGGAGTGATTGGACCAGAGTTTAGACTTGCAAACTCAGGAACAACACTTGTACGGAGACACAGTAGTGGTTATTGTTGTGCTTAGCATTAACGGTGCTGTGAAGGCAGAAACGTAGAGTAATGACTTGGCTCTATGGAGGTGCTTGTCAAGAAAATGACCTTTCTTACTCATTGCATTTCTTTTGCGACGTGAGAGTTACATCTCTCCTCTGGGTTATGGAGTTGTAAAGCTCCTTGATTAACTGTCCTAACAGCCCTCTGTCACTCCTTACCCAGCAGCAGACAGACATAGAGACTAGCTGGTGAATATTGTGGAGCGTGTGCAGTAAGCTAAAGAGTACAGCTAAAGAGCTACTTTACAATTACTAAATAATTAAGTACTGTCACATTTTCTTCCACAGCAGCTTGAATAGTTTTCATCGACTTGTGGTTTTAATTTCTATTTTCTATATAGTACTAGTTGCATCCACAGATGCATCTGTAACTTAGGAAATGTGGGCTGACTCCAAACTACTACACAGACCTGCACTTTGCTTTATTAACATTCCTACGATCAACAGGCTGGAGTACATTTAGCAGTGAATTTTAGCTCTGAATGTCTTTGGGTTCTTATCTGCCGCCTGCTGGTTTTCTGTCTTTTCTTTTCGTTTCATTAGTATCGCAAAATGCTGACGGTGCGGCTGTGGCCTCCCAGCTTCTTCTTCTTAGTGTGTGTATGTCACATGAACACTTCCACACTGTGTGCCATAATGATATCAGTCAGCATGAAGAAAGAACAGCTCAGCAGAAATGACTGGATGTCCCGAACACAGGCATACCGAGCAGTCTTGTCTGTTTGTTTGAACTGAGGCCTAGCTACACATCATATTACATAACTCTGGGACTAATATAAACTCAATTGTAGATTTCCTCTTCATCTGAAAATCTATTTTGGAGGAGAAGATGTGGCTGGAGGCATTATAATTTTTCATTACTTTGGCTCATTGGCAGCAGATATAAAAAACACAGTATATTCTATTTCTTACTGCACCTGCGTTGCTGTAAACATGGTTTCTGCTAAAACCTGCAGCATTTGAAAGACGTTTTATCTCATTAGAAAGCATTCACCTTTTCAACTTTTCATAGTTGGCAGCTTTTGATGGGGTCTTATCAGGGTATCAGCTGCGCTTTTACTCTGATGTGCTTCTATTTTAAGCCATCTACTACTCTACATTGCTTGGGTGTTGCCTCATGTGTTGCAAGCATCGTGTGCGTGATTAAAACTCAAAGTGAATTTTTATGCTTCAAGTAAATTTTTTTCAGGTCAACACATTGCAAATGTAAATGGAGAAATACATTCATTGGCCACTTTATGATGTACACCTGTACTATCTAATCGAATAGGATATTTGAATTTTGTTTTTACAAGGTTTTCATTTCTCAATTCTGCTGCAGTGCGTGTTTTTATTGAGGTTGTAGCTGGTGGTGAAGTGCATTATATTAAGACATGGTTCTAATGTTTTATAAAAAACAGTATTTATATAGCCCCAATTCACAACTAAAGTCTCATCTCAAGGCACTTTACAATGTGAGGTTTAAGATCTCCCACAACTTATCAATACAACTATATGGAGTTGTATATAAAACCGAACAAATCACTCTTGAGCAGGACTAGGCGACAGGACAAACCTCCAGCAGAACCAGGGTCAGGTGGGCGGCCATCTTACTGGTATGGCTTGGGAGGGTGGAGACAATAACCACAAGAAGCAACAACATAAAAACATGGGGCAGGCTGGATGGACCAGGGACTGCACACTGGAGAGAGACTGGGGGGGAGATAGAGAGACAACTACAGGACAGAGAAAACACAAAGTTAATGACACGCAATGGTGGCATATGGTGGTATGAGTAGATGGGGAGGAGAGGAGCTCAGTGTGTCAGGGGAGGTTCCCCAGCAGTTTAAGTCTATAGCAGCATAACTAAGAGATGGTTCAGAGTCACCTGAACCAGCTCTGACTATAAGCTTTGTCAAAAAGGAAAAGTTTTGAGCCTAGTCTTAAAAGTAGAGAGGATGTCTGCTTCCCCAACCTGAGCTGGAAGCTGGTTCCACAGGAGAGGAGCTTGATAGCTAAAGGCTCTGCCTCCCATTCTACATATGGAAACTCTGGGAACCACAAGTAGACCTGCACTCTGAGAGCAAAGTGAGATGGTACTGTAGTACATATAGTAGAATTAGGACCTTTCTGACAGTTTCACTGTTGTAATGCTGCCCACTATTCATTGCCTTTGGAAAATGTTGCCTTTTTGGGATTTTTTTGTGAGCTCCTTCTTTGAGTCCGTTTGTAATCATTGTGCCACATCAGTTTCATTGTTTGCAAATTATAAAACTGCTCATGTGGATCTGCCATTTTTATCACTGTTAGCGTGAGCCATAGCTGGTTAAACTGCAGCCGGAGCTGAGCATGTTATCCTGAAAACAAATGCTGTCTGCTTTGAAAATACTCACTCAGGAGCTAGAGTTACTACTTTTCAATCTACCAAAAACATATACATTTTAATTTAACAGGTAATATAAAAACAATTTCACACGCAGATCTAACTTACGAAGTAATGAAACGCCCTCACTGGCGTTAAATAAAGCCGGCGAGGAGTCGGCAGGTCTGCCTGCTGCTCTGGTGTGTCTGACAGCATTTAACAGTACCAGTAGGGTGCTACCTAGTTGGGATGACTTTATAGACTGTGTGCCTCAAATACTTACTTAGATTTAGCATAGGGCTTTAGTTTTAACTAGAAAAACAGGTCAGGACTGCCTGACCTGTCCTGCACAACATGAATTTGAGTGTATGTGTGTCCTAGCGTGCACATGCATGTCGGCAACCATGTGTTTATGTTTAATCCCAACACAGTGTGCATGCTAGGCGGTTAGCACTGCTCATGTGTGGCAGTCGGTTTGTGTTTTGCGTGTGGGTGGTTTGTGTGTGGCATTCCTTTTCCGTACAGACTCATCAATTTACCTCTTATCCTTTTGTCGCCAGTGTTTCATGTTAACAAACAGAGCGGCCTGCGTGCTGGTGGCCAAAGAGCCAGAGGGCAGAGAAACAGACTGGAAAGTCATCAGATGTGCTGGGAATGACTGTGTGTGCGCACTGAGCAGGGGTACAGTATGTGGTGTAAATAGTGATTATATGAATCTGAGTAAACAGATCTTGATGTTTTAAGTTTTTAAAATACTCCAAATATACAGATTGTAAGTATTGCTGGTCAAATACATAATTTAAAGTGCTGTTAAAGCATTTGTGCCTCATAAACAATAATAATAATTTTATTTATAGAGCACTTATCAAACAAAGTACAAAGCGTTGTACAATAGAAACAGACAAACCAAATAAAACGCAAAGTTAAAAACACACAAAAATGAGTAAATAAATAAGTAATTCAGAATCTCATATAGAATGGGGGGAAAAAAAAGGCAATTAGATAAAAACTTAACCTAAAAGGCAACACTGACTCAGAAAACCTCATCTCCCCAGGTAGTTCATTTCAGAGTTGATGACCCCTGATGCAAAAGGCTCTAATCCTTGGTACACACAGAAGTCTACTGCCAGAGGATCTCAAACTTTGTGAAGGTTCATGTGGAAAGATGAAAAGATCTGATATGAAGGCTCGAGCCAGGCCATGTGAAGCTTTTCAGTTAATCAAAAATCCTAAAATAGACCCGAAACCAATAGAGAGAGAGGCAGTAATAGGTGTAATGTGATTGAACCACCCTGTTCTAGTCAGTAGACTTAGCAGCTGAACCGTTTGTAGACATTTTAAGTGTTTTTGTTAAGAAATGAGGATAGGCTGTTGCAATAATCAAGACAGCAGGAGATAAAAGCATGAAATAGGATTAGGCTTGGCGTAAAATTGCTGTTTGCCAAACTGTTTGTGTAGATCGACAGCATCATTGCCACCATTGCTCGCATTGTCCCTTGCACACTTTGTATATGTCTTGAGGATTTAAATGTTTACCCATGACGAAGCAAACTAGAGCATAATTATCCCCGACCTACTGACCAACTGAATTTCTTTCTTGTAAACTTGACCAGCACAACACAAACAGATGCTAAGCAACAGAGAGTCATGTTGAGATAACAACTGGGAAGTGACGACATAAATTCCAGATATGTAGCCTTAATTTCTGACAGTGTGCACAAGCAGTGCACGCGACACATGTAACATCGCATAGTTAACAGCATGTATACCCCAAGTCTAAAACGTACGTTCAGTTTCAGCCTGTGTTAAGTCCTTAAAATTACATTGTTTTGTCAGGTTTGGTGTCTGAGAGTCAGCAAATGGAGTGTTTACGCACAGCACTGGTGATACCATATGTATCACGATAAGGGGGTTACGATTTAATACTGTAAACGAGGCAATGCGTTGCTTTTTTAAATTTTACATTAGGAAAACTATCTTTGTCTGTGGTTTCAGCACCACATAAAATGAACCACTGCCACAAACCTTTGCATAAATCCATAGTGTTTTTCAGAATCGATACAGTATCACATAACACGGTATTATTTGTAGTATTTGAAAATTATATAATTAAAAATGTTATACTATTTTCATACACACCCTAATACGCACGTCCTCCAGTCTGCATCCCTGTGAGCTGTGTGTGTGTGTGAATAAGAAGCACTTTGGATAAAATCAGTTTTAACTGTATTTATCTCTCAAATTCATCAGTTTAAAGTTTGAAAACCTGCACACAGTAAAAAGCATCATGGTGCACAGCTGCTAAAAGGTTATTATTACAAGTGGGGGCTGTAAAATGATCACTCATGGGTGATTTCAGACGTGACCTGTCTATTCGTTTGACAAAGTCAAGGAGCGCTCAAGGCATCACTATCTCCTCAGCTCACAGCGTGTCTGTTTAGAAGGATGAGTGATGGATGGAGGGATGTTTTCAAGAAAAAAAAAACAAACAACTCTCCTCTCATGCATGGCAACTGTGTGTATTTCTGTCTTAGCCTGAGGTGAATGTTCTCTACTCATTAGATCATGTCTTGTGACAAAACCTGAAAATAAGCAGCTAGAGATTCCCAGCAGCTTGGTGACATTGTAGGTTTTTGTAGTTGTAGACTCACAGCTCAGACACCAAGTGCATGACACAGCCTGAACTTCGCTGTGCTTCCTTGTTTTCAGTGTGTGTGTGTGTGTTAGCTTGTATGCTCTGGAGTCAAGTCACTCTCCACTAACTGAGGGTAAGTATGTCCCCTGGGGTTCTACTTCCTCTGGAAATATTGACTCAGCACCACAGGGAGAGGCCACACAGACACACACAGACATAGACATATAGACACTGGCTAATGAATGTGCTCAGAGGTTTTCTTGCCATGGGACAGTGTTGACGAACGTTCTCTATCTTGTTAAAATCACACCTCACATTTCCCAGGACGTAGTGAAACAGTGAAACATCGAGGGAAGTTAGAAAACAAACCTGTTACGTGACTGACTTGACAGGAAACATCTGAGATACCTTATTTGGGCCTTCTCAGTTAGATGTACAAAGACTTTATCTCTGAACATGTCTTAAAGAAACACCCTTCAGAAAGAGAGACTATGACAATCACCGGTCTCGTGGTGAACTGTGTGCGCATTGACTGGTGCTTCTGTACAGTGCTTTTTCTTTGAGCCGCAGGTCAATTCCCACATGATGCAAAGCTGCTAGACAAGTCCTGAGAGTGTTGCACTGAAGGTTTTCACAGAAGAAGCTCTGTTTTCCAAGCAGCACCAACGCAGTTATTGCAGAGCAATTAACAAACTTCTTATGCTTGTCACCACAATACATGTCACAGCAAGAGATGTCCAGATCATGTTGGGTATTTGCTAATACTTCCATTTACCTGAATGATAAAGCAACCGTTAAGAAAAGCTCAACCTATGCTAGTAAAGCTAAGCTTACAAAAGTGCTCTGTAAAAGCTTTAAAGATTGGCACATATGAAATCACATCTGCTACGGCACATTAAAGCCGTCTGTTTCTAACAAAGAATGATTCAAAGCACAGTCATTTAATAATTTTAGCTTGTAAGTTATTGATATCTCTATTTTATTTTTGACTGTGTCTTCCAAAAATGGAGAAAACATATCAACATATGCGGCTCCATCGCACCAATATTATAAAAGGTAACTAGGCGGAGTGGGGATCCGTGCAGACCCTCCTTCGATCAATCTGTAACTTGCTGAGTATTATTATGTTTTAATAATTCCCCAGTCTGACTCCAACTCTAACTTCATCCATTAGTTCTTTCCTACTCCAGAGCTGCTGGTCGTAGCGATCTGAGTAGTGTTTCTCCTCCAGCTTCTTATCTCACACACGCACGTTGCTGCAGGAAACAGAGTATTTGATCGTGATTGTGATTATTCTGATGTTGATGCGAATCTACTGTGTTTCAGTTTAAATCATGTCATTAGTGTGCAAAACTAGTAAAGCTAGGACATCATAGTTCATCATCAAACTAATATTACTTTGTCATATTAAACCTCACCCCACTAAACCCCACTAACACAGAAGCGCCGGCGTCTCTGTATTTGTGTGAAACGCACACCAGATGCTCTTAACGGCAGACTTTTAAACTGCAGTGTAAACAGGTGAAGGCAAAGTGGCAGGTGCGGTCCCCTTTCATCAGTTCTTTTGGACCCTTGGTTGAAAGGATCACAAGTGGACAGCAGACACACCTCACCGTTTACACCTGTACACACATATGTGTATGTAGGTGTCCAGCAGGCCACTTATGTCCAGAATTATTGCTGCTGCATCTTTTCCAATATATATAAACCGTACAGACTCATCAATTTACCTCTTATATATATATATAATCCTCGATGTTTATATATAAACATCGAGGATTGTTTGGACATGCTCCTCTGCACAAATGGAAATTAGGTATTTTGTTTCACTGGCACTCCAACTGTGTACAGCAGTGTTTATCTCCATGCTTTGTTTTTGTTTGCTTGTGTTGAACCTTGGCACGCTCTCGCCAAAACTACCACTACGCTGTGTATTTTCGTATAACGTTGTCTGGGACGCATTACTGTTTACACTACAAAAGAGATACGGTCAGGTGCAGCCCAGAACACATCATTAGTAGCTTGAGTCTGTCTTGGTTTATGTTTACACTGTTTATTCAGTGATGCCCCCTTGTGATCTGATAGTTTGAGATACTAACTGTAAACTAGGTCTTTGGCAATGTGTGATACAAACTCACCTTCCACCTGGTTCCTGGCAAGAAACTGCAACTGCGATATGATGGAGCAATTTATTAGGTTGATACTTTGATATTCTTCTTAAAAATGTAACAACTTTTACAGACAAAATAACCTGTGTGAAAACATCTTTTTGTGCTGCAGGGCATTTTACATGCTAAATTATGAATAAACAAGCTGGTAAATGAGCTTTGAATGAGAATAATCCATCAGCCCTCGTGTTGTGACAAGAACTGTCAGCCAAAGATGAGACTGCAGTCTTGTTGTTTGCTCCCGAGCCTCCATCATCTGGACTAAATATACAGCACATCATCTGTCCGCCCACCTCGACGTCTAATGTCCTGACATCACAGGCTACAGCAGTAGTGCTGGCCTGGTGGGAAATGGATTCTTCAAAGCCCCTCTCGCTCTATTCGTGTAATAAAACCAAGCTGAGAATGTGCGGAGTGTGTTTGTGTCATTGTGCCAGCAGAGCCCACTTTGCCAGGACATGCAGGCAGACATCAAGGGCACATGCACATGAAGAAAAAAAAAAACACTTAAAGCCTTTGGTCTTCTGTAATTACTTGTCATATGAGCTCTTTGTAAATCCCATTGATGTTCTGGAAACAAAGACACTTGATGGACCTCTCTTGTTCTATCCTTTTTTACAACCTGATAATAAGTGGCCGTGCAGAAACAGACCATAAAACAGGTTATTATATTATTATTATTAAGATGCTGATGACAGTGAAGACACTACGAATGCATATATAAAATTTTGCTGTGCTCTCACTTATCCTGTTGTTCTAATCTGATCTCATAATGGTGCATGGGCATAAATGTGTGAAACAAAGAGCAGCTTGAACCAGTTGCTTGGATGTAAATCCCCGTATGCGCTCTGTGTGTTTCTCGGGGTAAAGGGAAGGAGATGATCCACCTGGGAATCAAACCCCAAGAATCATCATGGTGCAACTGTGACATGATGGAGATAGATTTTTGTGATCCACAAAGATGAGATATTCATGTTTTTTGTTGTTGTTGTTGTTGTTGTTGTTAATAGTTCGGTGAATCGCTGGGGCCAAGTATGCACCCATTTTTCATACCCTAATCTTCCCTTTGAACAGCTTGTGATGAGAAGACGTGTTTGCTTACATACTTTTTCCTTCTGTGGGTTTTTTTTATTTTTGTTTTCAAAATTGTAAAATATGTACAGTAAAATATTGAAATATTGTATCTTAGATATAATAAACAAATAAAATATAAAGATATTTCATTAGTTTATTATATCTTAGATTGTCCAGAGTAGGTACATTTAGCCTTGGCACGCTCACAGCAGTTACTTGTCATTTTTACAATGGTTTTCAATTCACACACAGACTGGCTTGTTAGGAGTGAATTTGTGACATTTCTTGCCTTCTTAATGTGCCTAATCATTTGTCTTCTCAGTTTCAGAGGAAGGGTGGGTACAGAGTCAATATTACTATTATTAGCACTATTAGTGCTACTACAACTATTGTACAAATACATTTATGGCAAGAAACACTCAGTTAAGTAGAAGGAAAAGTCAGTCCATCATTATTGTAGGAAATGAAGGCAAATCAATCCATAAACTGTCCATTGGTGTTGATGAGTCCAAATTTGAGATTTTTGGTTGTAAGTGCTGTGTCTTTGTTAGCGGTAAAGAGGGTGAATGTGTGTTTCCTGAATGTGTGTTTCCCACACTGAAACATGGAGGCAGAGGTGTGATGGCGTGTGGTTGCTTTGCTGGTGACACTGTTGGTGACTTTGTCAAAATTGAGGCCATTCTTAACCAGCGTGGCTACCGCAGCATTGTGCAGTGACATCGCCTTGCTTTACAGCAGGACAATGACCCAGAACACACCCTTGGGTTATGTAACAGCTATTTGTTCAGGAAGGAGAGTGATGTAGTGCTGAGTCAGACGAACTGGCCTCCTCAATCACCCAATCTAAATCCAATTTAGATGGTTTGGAATGAGTTGGGCTGGAGAGTGAAGGAAAAACACAACGGGTCATTTCAAGGTGCATCAAAGCAAAAGTGGGTTAGTTTGAAAAATCCAAAATATACAACATATTCTGGGTTATGTAGATTTGTTAGTCACTGTTAATTGTATGTTGCCATGTGCAACCTGAGTGCTAGGACTCATTTGGTTTTATTATGGAAAAAGAAAGATGTCAAATCACACCTGACTGGACTGTACAGAGTTTTAACACAGGCTGTGGATTAAAACTTGACCAGAATGTAACCAACCAGCTTCACACTAGACTTTATTCACAAGGAAATACTGGAAGATCATGTGAAAAGAAATAGGAATTAATTACAAACAATGTGCTGCTGACACTATGACTCTGGTAATACCATATGTACGGTAACACAGAGGTTCATTAAGTATGTTGTAATACTGTAAGGAAGGCAATATGGATAAACACCACAACAAAAATATCTATAATCTATTTATTAAAAATCTAAGTGTTTTTGAGCGTATGCTGATATTTTCTTACATCCCTAGGTGACCCAGTACAATGTGGTTTCCCAACTATTGCTAATAAGTAGGAAGGAAAAGTATTAGTAGCAGGAAAAGTATTTAGGCTGTTGTGCCAGTGACCACCACAACAGTGTTGTCTTGTAGGCCAGTGCCTCTGTGTTTTATCACATTGCCAGACATTGGTTATCGTCCCTGGTGGATTTAAATAATCCAGTTGCTGACGTGCTGTAAAATCAGCAGCTTTAGAACTTTATGTTCCCTTCATTGTTTAGACAAAATATTCTGAGCACAACATCTTGGAGCAAACAATCTGTCTTCTGTGTATGATTGTAAACTGAATACTGAGATGCTGATGTAGCTGACGCTTGTTGTTGTTCCCCTCAGGAAAATCCCACCTGGCCATTGTCCAGAAGGTAAACAACGAGGGGGAGGGAGATCCTTTCTACGAAGTGTTAGGATTGGTCACCCTCGAAGACGTGATTGAGGAGATCATTAAATCAGAGATTCTGGATGAATCTGACCTTTACAGTAAGTTTGACTTGATTTCTTTCACTTCATCCACTTGTTATACATATATTTACTGTTATTACATATAAGTCATCTTCATCTCAATCTCTGTGTTGATTATCTTATTATTCATGTAGATTTACTACTATTAGGTATTTAGACAATGGTCAAGAAATAAACAAAAGTGGCAGTAGCAGTACAGTTAATGTGCACCTATTATGTGTAGAGTGTGTATTTCATAATAAGCTTGTCCCCTGTGTGTGTCACTCCTCAGTGGATAATCGCACCAGGAAACGGGTGGCGCACAATAAGAATAAGAGAGACTTCTCAGCCTTCAAACACGAGAGCGAATCAAAAGTGAAGATCTCTCCTCAGCTGCTGCTGGCAGCCCATCGCTTCTTGGCTACAGGTGGGAAACAGCCTGATGAATGCATGCACAGACACGGACGCACGCAGTCACTCATCCCAATACTAGTTACACTGCTGTACACACATTTATAAACTGCAAGCCAAGTGTAAATTTGAAGTGATTTATTCTCTCGCCTTCGATAAGCAGCACAGCCTCGTACTTGGAGTGAAATGTGTTGTTTAATTTGGAAAATCACTTCGAGATCCCAGCCTGCCTGCACCTGCCACCACAAGTATACTCTGGATTTCTGCCAACTGGATCTGATCCCCACCATTGCTGCAAATCAAATCTGTCTGGTTAACAAGTGTTTGTGGATATGCTGTGCCGCAAGCAAGCAGCTCTAGCTGCTGCTAGCGTGATGCAGCACTTTCTCAACTCGCAGAAGCTGTGATACAGAATCACGTGAGGAAGTCTGCCACTGCAGGCAGAGCACCAGCGTCAGCTGACATTTCTCACTGTGGTCACTTATTTTTTTTTCTTTGATTCTTGAGAGGGTGTTTTCAAATGTTATCTAGGGTTTCTATTTAAGTTGGTCATTAATAAGCATCAGCTGTTTAAAGATTGTGTCTGATCTCCACCGAAACTGATACTTGTGATGGTGTATGGTGTATGTATCATTGTCCAGACAGGAAAAGTCAGGAAATATTAGAGAAGTGCATTATTCTTCATAGCAAACGTTTGAGGAACTCGCAGTGTTTTTATAGGCTGTGAAAGTGTTCTGACTTTGGTTTGGAAAAGTACCAGAGCCACGTCAGTCACTCGCTGCACTTTTTCTTTTTTTGAGTAAAGAAGGTGAACCTGGTGACGTAGCATGCAAAGGGGAATGACGGCAATTTGTTTGTCTTTTAAACGATGAATTGCAGCATTAGTCATACGTGTCGACTTCGGCTCTCCCTACATGTTGCATAGGGTTTTGTTTGCACAGTGCATGTTCATTTGTTTTCAGTTTGGGCGGGGACTCAGACCCTTATGGAGGAGAAGTGATTTCAACATCCAGTGCTGCAATAGTTGAGAAATACATGTAAAACAACTACCAGGAGAACTGCACATTAGTCACCACCTCTGAATATATGTTAGTGTAACGAAGAAGAATAATTGACCAGTGTGTACTGATGGTGAAAATGTTATGACTTAAAATAACAGTAGTTTTTATGATTGATCTGTCAATAAGCAAACATAATCACCTGTTTAGTCTTAGAAGTCTTTTAGTCTGTGCCAAACAGTGACAACATGCTCATTCAAAATTTTCACTCTAAGGTTACATCTTGAAAGAAGAGTCCAAAATCCAAAGATAATCAGTGTACAGTGATGTAAAGCAAACAACTTCACTGATAACAGGAAGCAGTTATGAAATGAAAATAGTAAAGTGGCTGGTACTTGCATATTTATCAATCTGTGTTGAACTCTGACCCTGCATGACAGTTTTATGTTATAGTGCAATAAAATGTCTTAACTTTCTACTAAATATAAAAGTCTGTCTGTCTGTCTTTTCCTGCAGAGGTGAACTTGTTCAGTCCGTCTCAGATCTCAGACAAGGTGCTGCTGAGAATCCTGCGTCACCCCGATGTGATCCAGGATATAAAGTTCAACGAAAGTGACAAGCGCTCGCCCCTTCACTACATCTACCAGAGGGGCAAACCTGTTGACTACTTCGTTCTCATCCTGCAGGTACGCATTGATACAGTTCGTTTAGCATGCAACTCTGAATTCAAAACTCAGGAAATGCTGTTGTCAGAAGCAGCTGTGGGTTCAAAGGAATTACTCTTGGCTTTCTTCACACACACGCCCAGAAACTGGTAGAGCAGCAACTGCATCCCACTACGTGTTCTCATCTACACCAACACATGTACAGACCTGGACTTTAAATCAACCCTTATCTAGGTCATGTTCCTTCAGTGTGTGAATATTAACTCTGATGGATGCGGTGTTAATTTTATCAATAGAAAGTCTGATGATTAATTATAACAATGATAATTTAAAAAAATATAACAAAAATGATGGTGGAATCAGATTTCAGCACGCTGGGATCAATAAAGACGAGATGAAACGATTCTCGACAATCCCGACATGAAAGAACATTTTTAATCGTTTGCATGTGCACACTTGAACCTGCAAATCCTCTCTGTGTCATTGCCCCTTTCTCATCTTTCACACGTGTTCAGTTTTGCAAACCTGCACCCCACAAAGCTCGATACCGTGCCCCCCATGGGCAGCAGCTGTGACGTGCTGTGTGCTGTCGTTTTGATACCTGTCACTCATAGCCAGCACTAAAATTAAACCATAATATTACATATCTGTTTTTGGCTCACTCACTCACCCTCAAACACACTGTAGTTGGTTTTACTGGAAGTCGGACTTGCAGAATGACTGGTCCACATCTGACTGGGACAGTAACCCAATGAGATGTGCAAAACACTTGCGCAGTCAGCTGCAGTTGCTAAGCGACACAGCGATAGCCGGTTTTACGTTAATTATTTGTGTACATACCCACTTGCTGTCAAGTATGAAATGATAATTAACATGATAAAATTGTGCTGGTTAATGTTATGTTTATTTTGTTTTCATACAACCTGCATTTACTCCATTTTCTAATTGTTTCCATACCTGCATATTTAATATGAATAATTTCTTTACTCGTCACAAATTAGTAAAGCCTCACATGGTACATAACAGCACCATAAAAAGTAAACTATAACAAAAACATAACTAAAATTAAAAATAAGATAAAATAAATTACTAAAACAAACTTTTCAGGAGATGATTAAATTGATAACCCCGGTCAAAATGAACACTTAATTGTTGATGTTGGAAATTGGAAGAGTAGCAGTTCTGGAGGCTTCATATGATCGTCATCAACAAATCGAGTTTGAACACTTGACGCAGAAACGCGGACGTCCAAATAAACTATACATCGTTACTGATCACTATAAGGACCCTGTAATGATGTAAATGTAAAAGCAACATAATGTAGTGAGTGTGTGCTTTTTAAAAACCACATACACACTGTACCAGCCTCTGACTCAGTGGGATGAACACATGCTGCCCTCTAAATGTCACCCTCCTGTTGCTTCAGCCTGGATAAAAGCTGTGCAGCTTGGATTATGAGGCTGACCTTCTACACACACACACACACACGCACTTTTCCTCTTGCATTTCTTTTACCCGCGTCTCCACCTCCTCTTTTTCTTCTTTTCTCCACCTGTCAATTCATCCCCTCACCAAGTGTATCTGGAGCTTACCGGGATTGAGAGACTGCCTTGTTCTTAAGTGCAGCTTCAACCTGCAGCCGTGACAGATGGTCGTAGGAGTCGCACGCAGTGGCCACCCAACGGGGGTCCTGAAACCGATGATAGAGCAGAGTGTAGCTGTGTCCTTTAGTTTGTGCTGGTGTGTTTACAGCATCATAAATTAAGGTGAGACACTGAAAAACAGCTACGTGACAAAGTTTATTAAATGGAGTATTAAATAAAACCTTGTGCGTTTATCTGGGTAACAAACCTAAACGTTATCACCGTTGTAATATACTGCCTAAATATACACTGTGAGGACATCACTGTTGCTGATCAGATGGCATTTACAATAGGAGCTTCTCTGTTTTCCTTCTACCTTATATATGGCCCAGTGACGCTCATCATTCCTTTACATGCAACCTTAAAACTTAGCTAAGAAACAACCAGATATTGTGTCATATCGGTTTAGTGTTAGCCTGCTCTGTCTGTCCTGATCTGTCTAGCTTCATGTCCTCTATAGTTTTTACTAAGGTTTTTATGTATTATGTTTTTATTGTATGTTGTTTCAGCCACCAGTGCTGAGTGTCTGCTAGCTGTTTGCTTAGTTTATTGTGATTATATGTTGTATGGTGACTTTTGATTATTTTAACCACCTGTGCTAAATGTCTACTTTATATTGTTGTGTGTTATGTATCTGTTTACATTTTTTACTGGCTGCTTTACATCTGACCAAGAGACGGCAGTAAAATAATTTAACACGTGCACATTTACAGCAATGTTGATTAATGTGCAGGGTCCCTAAATTAAACAAATAAATATAAAAATAAAATAAACACTTAAATATGTGTTTAAAAGTTGCTCGGTGACAAACACAGTGTTTTATATGTGTAATTCACACAGATATGCAGCAGAAGATGGATTTAAAAACACATTGTCAGGAAAAGCGTAGGATTAAAGTGATCCTGATGGACACAATCTCTAAAAATTACTATAAGTGTCCTGGACAACAGGAAGTAAAAACTTTAGGGGTCTTTGTAAAAGATGATAATATAATCAATCAATATTTTATACTGTATTTGTTTGTATTTGTTATATAATAATAACCTTTAATAACAAAACATTTTGAAACTGACTAGAAACACCCACCCAGTTAAAATTTCTGCCTAAGTGGTGAGCTACGGTTTTGTATTTCTTTTTAATTAGATAGAACAATGCAAATGGAAAAGATAATTTGTGATTGTAACTCCTCAGAGCTTCAAATCCTCTGTTTCACCAAGGTGTAGTTTGACAACATGTAAGTTTGTCAATGACTTTTTAACAGTATTCTGCTCATATTAATGATGGAGCTGGAATTAACTTAATCTCCTGAGAGAAGATTAGACTGTCAATAAAAAAGTAAAAACACTGAACTGTGTTGTTTCACAACTAGTCCAGTCAATCAACTATACAAGGAGATAAGCAGATAGTTTTAGAGCTTAAAAAGCCAGATTTGGTGGAGTTCCAGGCTGCAGCACTTACTCCGTTTCTCATGTAAGATACTAAAGGATGAATGTTGAATATATCATCAGTTTAAAATTTAAACGGTTAATTACTGTGTTCTCTTGCTCACATACTGTTTGTACAAGCACGCCTTGTTCTACTACTGAGGGGATAATTATGATATTTGTTTAACCGACTGTTACATTTACTCTGTTAACCTTATTAAAGCTGAGACCCACAAGCAATTGAGTCAGTGAAGACAGAAAATTTAAAGATGATTTAGTTGTAATGTGGCTCGTGGGAAGTTATTGTGAAAATCAGTTTGTGGAGTTTGCTCCTGATGTCAGAAAAAGCCCAAACTGCTGATTCTTTATTGGTAAAACTGAGAAAAAATGTAACCTTTATGAAATTTATAGAGAAATATTATATCACTCTGCTGATGTCAAACTAAATATGAAACAATAGTATAGCAAATGCAAACAAATATGTTAATAAATAAGATTCATAGCATTGTTTTTAACATTTTTAATAGCAAAATAATGTTTCACACTAAAGCATTCAGTTCAGTATTTAGTTGAGTGTCTCTAAACCCTTGATTTAAATCTAAAAACCTCCCCAGTGCTCTTTTTACACAGCTGCTGGTGTTTAGCATGATGTCCACTGTCAGGTATAACACGCTAAAAAAAACATCGCATGTCCCTCTCACAACATTAATGTCTTTTAAACCATGTATTAGGATTGGAGTAAG
Organism: Helostoma temminkii; assembly: GCA_900302695.1. Taxonomy (NCBI): domain Eukaryota; kingdom Metazoa; phylum Chordata; class Actinopteri; order Anabantiformes; family Helostomatidae; genus Helostoma; species Helostoma temminkii. The sequence continues at coordinate 2,747 of OMLM01016059.1, read as the reverse complement.
GTTGGAGTTACAGTTTAGGACCCAACTGGTTGGGGAAAAAGTAACTGATCACCTTCGTCAGCTGCCTTAATGTGATCGCTTGCATTCAGTAGTGGTTATCTGTGAGTCTCTTCAGCGCACTGTCATATCTAATAATTTTTAGGGTTATTTTACAATTCATGGTTCCCAGGTGATGTACTCTAATGTTGACTTTGTGTTCAACGCTATTGTGATGGTTTATGCCAAAAGACTTTACTCGGGTGAGCTGCATGTGAGGACGCAAACATCCGAGTCAGTCTGAGTGGACATTGAACTTTAACCTGCGAGTCCCTAGTGTAAAGCCAGTGCGCAGTATTTCTCTGGAGTATTCACAGCGAGCGAGTGGGCCGTACTCACTGCTGTACTCACTCCGTACCTCCTGTACGCTCTACCAAAATCAAAAATACTATTCATTTGATGCAAGAATTTCGACTGGACAATGTCCGGTTGGGTGCTGCATATGTGTAAATGCTAATCTGTGCAAAGTCTGGACCTAATAGTCTGGAGTACATATGTGAAAACAGCTTAAATGTCTTGATGGCTATCTGGTTTATGAATGGTAATAACTTAAATGAATCCTTCATGATTAATCATGTAAGTGTTTGATTTTGTCAGGTGGTTTTGTTTATGGGCAAAACCAGGAATATTCTCATCACCCTCAGTTTGCGTTTAGTGCCGATTAGCAATTATCCACGCTGTGTACATGTACATGTGCGCTCAAATCCCACAGGCTGGGAAAATTACGCTACGTTGTTTTAATCTCGCTCTTTCACACACATTTATTTCCCACATGTCTTTTATGTCATTGTCCCCAAACAGTCATTACCCAGGTTCAGTAATCTCTGGATCTATTTCATCTTTCTCCTCATCGCTGAACTCGGTGAGATTTTCCCCATGGGAGTCCGGATATTGACATTGATGTACAGACCCCACATGTGGTATAATCTGCTGAAACCTTTTAGGAGGGGGAGGCCTTTAGTGTCAACATGCCAGGGAGTGAATTTTCCATTGTTGTTTTACAAAAAGCCAATAGCTGTGAATAGATCTGTGTAGTAAATGTGTGGAAAGTCCTTCGGGGTTCAGTGAATTTTAAAAGTCGATTAACTCTCTTGCTTACTACTAATATGCTGTTTAAGCTTACTGTCAATGTGCTTGTCTCGGATAATATTTAATTCTGGCAAAACTAAATTTTAACTCTTGGACTACTTTTTAACGATGTAACACAGGTGGTTCACAGTTGTGCTGCTGCCTGTTCAGTGAATTTATTTCCTTCCTGAACTTCTTACTCTTAGGCCTAAGCAGTTTGCAGTCTATGTTTTTGTATTTTTGTCTGGTAACTGAAAAACAATCAGTCGCTTCTGCATCTCTTTACCTGAACTTGGCTTCATCATTTTCTTGTTTTTGCACAGAAAGCAGAAGTGCATGCTTCTAGGATGCCACAATAAAGAAAACGCCAACACATGCAGTGTCCCACTGCTTCATTGCAGCTTGGCATTGGTTCTACAATTCTCTGGTTGCTACTCGAGGGATGGAACGCCATTCTTCCAAAAGATATTCCTTAATTTGGTGTTTTGATATTGGTGGTATCTAACGCATCTGTCCAAAATCTGGGGACCGCAAATGCCACAGCATATGATTCACATCATTATTATGCTCTTCAAACCATTCAGCGATTCAGAGCGCCCACTTATGGATGAGTCACCTGACCATATCACTTCTTTCCAGTCATCCTTCACCGTATGAATGCATGTGTGATGGGAATGTGGTGGCTCTGGAATGATGTGGGGGACATTTTTCCATATTGGTTGTGGGTCCATTTGTCCCCTTGGCCACTCCAGCTGCACTGAATTGTGCATGGTTATTAAAAAACAACAAAATAAGTAGTGCAAAAAGACACTAAACAAGGAAGTGTTGTAAAATGTGTTGTAAAGAGCTGAAAAATGGTCAGTTTATGCATTAGCAAGTGTCTGTGTGATGTAAATTTGGTCATCTGCCTAAGTCTGTGAAGGTTCTGTGCAAATGATGTGTTACTTCAGTATTCAGTATGGACTGTCTGCACTATATAAGCACCTCATACCTTTAGGTCCAGAACTATTTGGACTAGACAGAGTTTTTATGATTTAGCCTTTATACACCACTACAGTTGAAAATATGGTGTTTACCATTAGGAATTACAGCCGTTGTAAGCAAAGTAGTATTTTCAGGCACTTAAAGGTATTTGGACAGTTCACTGCACACATGTAATATGAATAACGTCATGTCTGCCTTCATCTGAGGGAGTAGACAGGCTTTAATTAGCAGCAGTGTCTTCACACAGTGAAATTTACGTAATGCAGAAAATTAACATCTGCTGAACGTCGTGCGAAAAAAACTACAGTGTTTTGTGGCACCGGTATGACTGTGTGACTGCTGATTAATGTCCTCAGGTGATGATGGTTGTGGCTGACGACAACAAATTTGAAAACGAAACAGAGCTCATGGCGTTAAGTAACGAAGAATGGACTGAGATTATGGTTAGAGTGAATACGACTGCTGGGATGTGTTCTTGTTAAGGCACAGAGGCTTAAGCACAACAAAATACTGTAGGTGAATAGATGTAGCAGCAAGCATTGTAGCAGTGGCTCAGTTTACCTTCTATTTTGCACTGTCAACATCGTGAGTCATGAGAACTGAAAACCTCAGAAACAGATAATTCAATGTGCTTGTTCCACTCCTTTTATAGTGTGTGT